>JACEFZ010013106.1:0-21262 GCA_014155875.1 Cepaea nemoralis
TTACGAGAAAACCCCCGGCCTTTTTGATTTTTTTTTAAGGAATTTAATTTTGATGTTGTAGTGCATAGTATATCTTATTTCCAGAGTTGATTCTAGTTTGTATTTCTTCCCTTATGATGTTGGAGCAGTTGAAGATTGTACCAGGTATTTGTATGTTTCCGTTCTTTTAATGGCCATATTATCTATTTGTATGTGGCCAGAGTTTTTAGCCATTCCGTCTCTTGAAATTACCATATATTTCTGTCTTATCTTGGTTGATAACCAGCCCCATCTGTTGGGCTTTTTCTTTTAAGTGAGTCAAAATTTCCAATGTGTTTTGTTCACTTTGCCCTATAATATCTATATCATCTGCATAACCAAGCAGCTTGGATGTTCCTCAAATATCACATTCCTCCTTTACCTTCCTTACAACTTTCTCTACAGCCACATTGAAAGAGTAGCGGCGATAGTGCATCACCCTGTTTCAAGCCAGATGTTATTTATAAGGGATATATATATATATATATATATATATATATATATTATATATATATATATATATATATATATATATATATATATATATATATATATGGATAAATGCTTGGATGGCTTGGTAAGGAAAGTAAGTCAACGATCCCCTAGCTTGAATTAAGACGAATTGATCATATGGTGCTAGACCCATATTTAATAAATTAACCAGCAGCTCGGTGGGTGATTCAGTCAGTATCATGGCTGCAGCTTTTACTTCATATAACATCTCATGGTACCCATTTTTAGGCTGGATCGCCTGGGAGTCTAGGTCAGTTTTAAACATTTGCACCAGCCCCCGACACGGATCGAACCCACAATCATCGCGCCGGCAGGTAAGTGTCTCGCCACTACGCTACCACGCTTCCGGGTGGCTTGGTAACATGGCATAATCGTTAGAAGAACACTGACCCCAGCCAAGATGCTGATGATCATGTGAGATGGCCAACCACGTCTGTCCACGCGTATCGACAGATTCTGATGATCATGTGAGATGGCCAACCACGTCTGTCCACGCGTATCGACAGATTCTGATGATCATGTGAGATGGCCAACCATGTCTGTCCACGCGTATCGACAGATTCTGATGATCATGTGAGATGGCCAACCATGTCTGTCTACGCGTATCGACAGATTCTGAGATCATGTGAGATGGCCAACCTTGTCTGTCCACGCGATTCGACAGATTCTGATGATCATGTGAGATGGTGTCACAAAATAAAACCGTGCGTTTACCCAGCTGATTATTATAGAGGCTTTCTGATTAAACGGACTATCTGCCAGCGACAACTATTTTACTAACAGTAAAAACAAAGCGGATGTCAAAATCCCAGGACAATATTTGTAGCTGCACGTGTACATCTCTAACGGATTTGGAACATTCGGTGGTGATTGAGACAAATCCCGGCATCGCCTTGACAGTTTGTCAACATTTGAATACAGATGGAACCCGTGGGATCATGGTGGCAATCGGATGTCGGCCATCACATGTCGGGCAAAAATTAACAGTGGCAGATGTATAGGGGAAGTGAGTGCGCTGAATCATACATCGCTTTGACAGATTATAAACAAGTCAGAGGGAAAAAACGGAAGTACTCAGCTCGGAAGAAAACAGTCCATCTGTCATATAGTTTCCGGACATCACGCAGATGGGCAGATTGCTATTGACAGCTTGTTGGGGAAAACTGTTGTTGGGATCATACAGTAACTCGTTGGTTTGTTGGGGGAGTCAAAACAAGTGATGACAACTTTGACAGTGACTAAGCCAGGGAAAAATAGATTCTTGACAATGGCTGATATGTCCAAATAACACCTGTGTGGACAGGAAGAATACAGTCACGTGACCAATTAGAGGTTTGGCCAAAAACCATGATTGGAGATGGGGAGTTGATCGCAAACCTTGGATTGTAGAAGACGTGCTTCGGCACTATGGTTCTGATGGAAAACGTCTACCGTGTGCGAATTGAGTTAATTTAATTTTACACGTGCCTGTCATGGCAAGAGTGGATGTAATTTGATCTAACTGCAGTGTGGCCTAAGGTAGAACCGATTATAATTAGTTCTAATTAATATAGGCTGTAGGCTTGTTAAAACTATAGTGTGATGATTAGCACTGTTAGTGGAAAACTAACTAGAGTAGGGAAGTGATACTTGGCTCTGTTAGTTGGAAATAGATTAGTGAAGTGTTGATAAGCTTTACTAATTGAGGACTGAGTAATGAGGGATAATTGGGATATTGCAGTGGGTGCTCCCTGGTGTGGGAGGGGGGTGGGGGGGGGGGGGGGTTCCGCATTCTGTTTGCTGATTTTTTTTCTTGTCTTGGCCTGATGATAACCTATGTGGTCAGTTCATCTGTCCCTGATAGGTTCATTATATTTTCTGAGCGAGGCCGATGGCCCACGATCATCTAATAGAGATCAGTGACGGGGAGGCTATCACCGGTTATATGATTTATGTTGCAGGTTACCTCTGGTTGGAATGAAGAACATGAAACCAAGAGACAATCCGATCCCGGATAAAGTTTGGCGCAGGAAGATTGGCCAGCAATTGTACAACAGAGATTATGCTAGAGGAAGATGATCAACATTGCTCAGTGGAGCTGAATGGTATATGTATCCTACAGGATAAATACTGAATGAGTTTAGGTCATACCAGTTTTAACACGCTAGTAGTGATGGATATTCAGTTCACTTATGACTAGAACAAAAATAAAGGACTCTATTGGAGTATAGACAATAACTTTTTAATATTGAGAACTAGAGAACATTTAGCAAGAGACAAAAAGTCCTGTTCATAGGACCGTGTTCCGGGTTTGTTTCACTACGCCGGAATTATGAAGCCGGAGTTTCTATAAACTATTAGGAACAGTTGCGTTAGGAACAATAATAGTTATTTTCCACGGATTATATGTACATGGGATTCAGATCTCATGGTCATCAGAGTTCCTGGAGGAGGACATGTCTGGAGAAAAGGACACGACTTCGGTGAGGACCCTTGTGATAAGTCTTGTGAGGTCGTGTGATCCTTGGCATGATGTGTACACTATGATCCTGAACTTTGAGGGCTGACACATACATTTCTGTTATAATACACGACACACATTTTCTTCGCATACACGTCTCATATACGTTACACTTTTCTTTTAATAAATTAATCTTTATTAATTTTTTGGAAGCAAGAGTTGTTGAGTATGTTGCGTTGGGGAAGTATGAGAGGGGGCATAGTACGACAGTGAGAGAGTGATAGGAAAAGGTGTCCATTGGCTGATGGAGTGTGTTGGACGGAAGCTGGTGGATTCTCCAAGATATTGAAAAAGGGAAATATATTATAATGTGGTTGTTGACTCTCTTCACTCCAGGGACGACACTTTAAAGGAGGACACGACAGATGGCCAACCATGTCTGTCCACGCGTATCGACAGGGCACATGATGACGGTGATGTTACATCTACTATGTTAAGGGTTCCACTTTGTTGTTGAACCAACGCCACTCTCTAACCGTCTGGAGGTGTAACGGTCACTAATCTCGCAAGTTCTATCAGAGAGAGAGAGAGTGAGAGAGAGAGAGAGAGAGAGAGAGAGAGAGAGAGAGAGAGAGAGAGAGAGAGAGAGAGAGAGAGAGAGAGAGAGAGAGAGAGAGAGAGAGAAGGTTGATCCTTCTGCCTTCGACTCGTATCCCTTTCTCACACTGTGAGTGGTCTCGGGTATGGTGTCCGCCTAGAGTGCAGGAGGTCCCGGGTTCATGCCCCGGTAAGGGCCGGGATTTATTCAGGTGGACTTCTAGTAACAGCATTTCCGCTGGTCTCTGTCTAGTGAGATCGGACGCCCGTGTTGCGCACGTAAACAATCCCTTGGCAGTTAGAAATCGAAAAAGAGTAGCCTAACGGCGCTACGTGGGCAAAATTTTGAGTTACCATATATACATATATAAGACAATGTATGTGTGTATGTATGTCCTTTCTGCGTTCGCGAACGGTCAATCCGATTGAGATGATGGATGGGTGGATTGGTGGATGGACGGATATATGGATGGATGGATGGATGGATGGGTGGATGGATAGATAGATCCCCGCCAGGAGCTGGGCGAAGCCGGGCCGTGTCAGCTAGTGTGTATATATATATATATATGTTAAGGGTTCCACTTTGTTGTTGAACCAACGCCACTCTCTAACCGTCTGGAATTAGCAAAAAGAAGACACAGATTATGTCACAAGGTGCACATGGGGTACCATCAATATTTATTGACGATGCCGAACTAGAGATAGTAGACCATTTTACATATCTAGGGTCAGTGGTAAATAGCAAATTATCCCTAGATCAGGAAATCAACATCCGGATTGGTAAGGCAGCAACAACAATGAACAGGTTAAGAAAAAGAGTCTGGGAGAACAGGAAGCTTACTGCCAAAACAAAAGTCCTTGTCTATCAAGCCTGTGCCCTTAGTACTCTTCTCTATGGCAGTGAAACCTGGACAACTTACTCACACCAAGAGAACAACTTAAACAGCTTTCATATGCGGTGTCTAAGAAGAATTCTTGGTATTAAGTGGCAAGACAAAATCACAAATACTGAAGTATTGGAAAGACCAGGTTGTGTGACAGTTTATTCCATGCTCAGTCTTCGTAGACTTAGATGGATAGGACATCTTAGGAGGATGGATGATGGTAGAATACCAAAGGATATCTTTTTTGGTGAATTACAGATGGGTAAGAGATCTCAGGGTCGGCCTCTACTACGATACAAAGATGTGTGTAAGCGGGACATGATTGATACAGGCATTGATAATGCACATTGGGAGCAAGTCGCCGCTGAACGTGTTGCATGGAGGGCAAATATCAGAAATGGAATAAAGTCAAAGGAGAAAATTATTGCAGAAAAGTCACACACCAAGCGTTTGAGACGTAAGATGGTGCATGATGGTGGAAATGACCACGTGTTCACATGCACCCACTGTGAACGGACATTTACAGCGCAAATTGGCCTTATCAGTCACACTCGCTACCGCCATAGTTAAAAGTTATTATGCCTTTTTAAAGCACAAACTATCGTCTGTCAAGACGGCAAGGTGCCAATGATATATATATATATATATATATATATATATATATATATATATATATATATATATATATATATATATATATATATACCCAAAGTATTTCAGGATCCTCGTCGCTGCTACGAAGTTCGTGCATTGAGCTGAGATTCTCCGGACTCAGGCTTGAGTTAGGAGTAGAACGGAGCAATTATGAGTTACACCCGTGTACGGTGATGTTGATCCGTCGACTAAACTAAAACTTAGGCGACCCTTGGTCAGTATAATACGGATCGTGGTACATCGACACACCTGCATCCTGCTTGCTACAGAATGAAATACAGCACTGTGTCTAGCACGCTTCCATGCCGGACCAGTGTCATGTGTTTGGATCCACTGCCAGGTCAATTTTGCATTAATGGACATGGACTCCCAAGTCGACCCATTTTCTTAGGGGAAGTGAGCGTGTTTCACAATTCCCCGACACACCGATTCCAGGGTTCGAAATCAGGCGCAGACGATTTCGAAGCAGGCCACCTTGCGTTGATGTTGATGTTATGAGCATCGATCGTTCAGAAAGCAATGACACGCTTTACAAAAATGCATGTCCCGTGCATGACTTTCCCCATCAGCTTCAACCTATTTCTGGTAACTTTTACATTCAGTAGTAAAATGTTGTATATACTTTGCAGGATGTTGCGATATACCGCAGTTTGATTTTGTAAACAACTGTACATTTAGTAGTTAATGGCAAACTACTAAACGTAAAAACAGCCAAACAGTGCTGGGGTTGATTGCGATGTCCCATAAAGTACATACAACTAAGCTTGAACTATCACATGTACAGGGAAGTACAGCGGCTGGCGTGAGATATTGACCTTACCGCCCACCCATACAGGGAAGTACAGCGGCAGGTGTGAGATATTGACCACACCGCCTACCCATACAGGGAAGTACAGCGGCAGGCGTGAGATATTGACCATACCGCTTACCCATACAGGGAAGTACAGCGTCAGGCGAGATATTGACTATACCGCCCACCGATTCCGGACTGGTGTATTTAAATATGGTCCTAGCATCATACACGCAATACGCCTGTAGGCGTTAATATTTGTAACTTGAAGTTCAAACGACAACATATTTCACATATTTATCAATTCGTCAGTTTGCCAGGATTCCACGGGCGAGAACTTTTTTTTTAACGTACTGAAACGTGGCCACAGTCAGCGAAACTTACCACCCAAAGATGAAGGGTAGACGATTGAAAACATAAGTCTGTACACGCACGAAGAATTACTATACCGAACGCCAGTCTCGGCACAGAAAATTCACAACAGCTCGCCTTTTGTTCTGCAAGAATGCGTGATTGTACAGTTATCTGGTGCTTTTGGGTTTGGCAACATAACTTCGCAGACAGAAATATCATGGGAATTGTGTTATTAAAAGTGGTTTACCTTGAATTGTGAGGAATATGGCAAACTAAGAGTTAATACATGCACACGTATCGACGAGCACTCATGGTGAAGAAATGACTGACGACGAGATCAGAGGACATCCTAGATAATATAAAACTGCACATCTAGACGTACACCCGGATTCGAACCGGCCGACTCCAAATGACGTCAGCGGCTATTTGAACACCAAGTGTATCTCTACGGAGGGCCAGCTGGACAACCTAAACAACGGTGTGGTCATTTTTTGTTTGTTATCTACTGCATTTAGTACCTTGCCGTGTATGCAGGCTTCAGCCTGACGTATCAAGGTCCCCTTGTTAGTGCAGTCGCTGCGAACTGTACAAGTTAGGGTTTTCTTCCTCCCACCCCCTCTCCCCCACTCCCGGTAGTTTAATATGTTTGTATTCCTGTCTGTCTACACGTTTATGCGAGTGTTTGTCTGCCAGTTGGTCTGTATGTATGTCCTCTTGGCTTTATATATCTGTTCAGTTTCTCGAGTCTGCAGAGCAACGTTGCTACCCTGATTCCCATTCTGCATGCACTAATCGTTTATCTCGTGGTTAACATAGTTGCATCAGGTGTTCTGCCAATTCCTACTTCACCAACTGTCCCGCTGGGCAATGGATTGACGTTTGTTGACCACGAATACCTAAAACGCGAGGATGAACATGACCGACACACGTCCAGTCCCAGCCATTGTGTACCTGTGTGGTGCTGAACCATGACCTGGTTTCTGTGCTAATGTGCCTCTCCGTAGACGTGAACAACGACGCCAGTATTGCACAATGCACAGATTTCTGAGATGGAGAGGGAAAGAGGGGATCTGCAGCACAACCCCCACAGGAATACTATTTCATAAAAAAAGTCTCTAGACCAGCCTCACCCCGATAGATACAAGCCCATTTCAGGGTTCAGGTGGTCTGAAAGCCAATGCATCAGACTACAGAGTTGCCACGGTTTTCCATAGGACTCCGCAATCACAGAACGAACTTCTCCAGCTGTTGGGGCTATCAACCGTTTTACATATGCACGTGATAATCTATGTTCCTCAACCTTACCGGTGCTCCGCCTTAGGAGATATAAAACGCATAATTTCACAATTCCTCGAATTCCTACCAAGTTGAGGGTTCGAATTTAGCTGCAGAAGATTGGGAAGCAGATCTTTTTGCGTTGATTTCGATGGTTTGAGTCGTCGTCCGTTCAGAAATCAATGGCAAACTACTGAACTAATATTGCCTAGTAAATCGTAACATCAGTAAATGCTGGGTTAACTGCATCGTCGCGTATAGGACATGCAACTAACAACATTACGTTTCATAATCTATGTTTGCGCTACGATGAAAATGTAAATAGCGCCGTGATGCAGGCTGGCAGATTACACAAGAGTACATTAAGATTCGGTGAAAGGCAACCCACCTGGTAGACGAGAAACATATTGAGATGATATCGAATCATTTCCTCAGGAGAAAGCGAATGCGCACGGGGAGATGGGGTAATTTTACAGCTACAGGATGCAAATATTATTCAAGGATTGTCGACAACATGTAATCCGGTATTATTGGTATCATTTATTGGTAAAATACTGGGTGTAATTCTAACACAGTTATACATCACCAGGTAACATAGCAACACAAAATCCAGCCAATGATGGTGTATCTGTTCTTCCACACTATGCAGGCAATTTCAAAAGATCCTGACCATATCTGCCTTGTGTAGTGATTCTAGATCTGTTGCTGTGTTTTTTAAAGTCCCCCTCCCCCTCTTCTCTTTTCATAGGGGTACAGTTCCATTTAATTCTGAGTAGAAGTTTAGTGACAAGGCTTATGAGGTTAACTGTACGAAAATCTTGACATTAAACTGCTACTGGTCTTTTCGGTATAGCTATAATTACCGATTTCAGCATATCACTAGGTAAATATCCACTGGTGTAAATATCACTCAACATTTTATTAATATATCTAGTTCAAATTCTCCCAGTACTTCTAATTATTCTCTTGTGATTCTATCTGACCCGGCTGTTTTTTCTTTTCTTGAAATGTTTGATAGCGACAGCGAATTCTTCTTTTAGCATTGGTGGACCTTTTAAGTTACTTTCTTCAGTTAATTCTTCCCTGTTGATACATGTAAGTTAAATAGTGAGTGTTGTTGAGAGATGTGATCACCAACTACAGTTCACAATGCATGATAATGATGATGATGATGACATATTTCAGTAAATAATGATCGTTGTGCAGAGATATGGTTACCAACTCCAGTTCACAATGTATGATGATGACATATTTAAGTAAATAATGATCGTTGTGCAGAGATGTGGTTACCAATTCCAGTTCACAATGTATGATGATGTCATATTTCAGTAAATAATGATCGCTGTCTAGAGATATGGTTACCAACTCCAGTTCACAATGTATGATGATGACATATTTCAGTAAATAATGATCGTTGTGCAGAGATATGGTTATCAACTCCAGTTCACAATGTATGATGATGTCATATTTCAGTAAATAATGATCGCTGTCTAGAGATATGGTTACCAACTCCAGTTCACAATGTATGATGATGACATATTTCAGTAAATAATTATCGTTGTGCAGAGATGTGGTTACCAACTCCAGTTCACAATGTATGATGATGACATATTTCAGTAAATAATGATCGTTGTGCAGAGATATGGTTATCAACTCCAGTTCACAATGTATGATGATGTCATATTTCAGTAAATAATGATCGCTGTCTAGAGATATGGTTACCAACTCCAGTTCACAATGTATGATGATGTCATATTTCAGTAAATAATGATCGCTGTCTAGAGATATGGTTACCAACTCCATTTCACAATGTATGATGATGACATATTTCAGTAAATAATTATCGTTGTGCAGAGATATGTTATCAACTCCAGTTCACAATGTATGATGATGTCATATTTCAGTAAATAATGATCGCTGTCTAGAGATATGGTTACCAACTCCAGTTCACAATGTATGATGATGACATATTTCAGTAAATAATGATCGTTGTGGAGAGAGATGGTTACCAACTCCAGTTCACAATGTATGATGATGACATATTTCAGTAAATAATGATCGCTGTCTAGAGATATGGTTACCAACTCCAGTTCACAATGTATGATGATGACATATTTCAGTAAATAATGATCGTTGTGCAGAGATATGGTTATCAACTCCAGTTCACAATGTATGATGATGACATAATTCAATAAATAATGATCTTTGTGGAGAAATATGGTTACCAACTCCAGTTCACAATGTATGATGATGACATATTTCAGTAAATAATGATCGCTGTGCAGAGATATGGTTACCAACTCCAGTTCACAATGTATGATGATGACACATTTCAGTACATAATGATCGCTGTGCAGAGATATGGTTATCAACTCCAGTTCACAATGTATGATGATGACATATTTCAGTAAATAATGATCGTTGTGCAGAAATATGGTTACCAACTCAAGTTCACAATGTATGATGATGACATATTTCAGTAAATAATGATCGCTGTGCAGAGATATGGTTACCAACTCCAGTTCACAATGTATGATGATGACATATTTCAGTAAATAATGATCGCTGTGCAGAGATATGGTTACCAACTCCAGTTCACAATGTATGATGATGACACATTTCAGTAAATAATGATCGCTGTGCAGAGATATGGTTATCAACTCCAGTTCACAATGTATGATGATGACATATTTCAGTAAATAATGATCGCTGTCTAGAGATATGGTTACCAACTCCAGTTCACAATGTATGATGATGACATATTTCAGTAAATAATGATCGCTGTGCAGAGATATGGTTACCAACTCCAGTTCACAATGTATGATGATGACATATTTCAGTAAATAATGATCGCTGTGCAGAGATATGGTTACCAACTCCAGTTCACAATGTATGATGATGACATATTTCAGTACATAATGATCTTTGTGGAGAAATATGGTTACCAACTCCAGTTCACAATGTATGATGATGATATATTTCAGTAAATAATGATCGTTGTGCAGAGATATGGTTACCAACTCCAGTTCACAATGTATGATGATGACATATTTCAGTAAATAATGATCTTTGTGGAGAAATATGGTTACCAACTCCAGTTCACAATATATGATGATGACATATTTCAGTAAATAATGATCGTTGTGCAGAGATATGGTTACCAACTCCAGTTCACAATGTATGATGATGACATATTTCAGTAAATAATGATCTTTGTGGAGAAATATGGTTACCAACTCAGTTCACAATGTATGATGATGACATATTTCACTAAATAATGATCGTTGTCTAGAGATATGGTTACCAACTCCAGTTCACAATGTATGATAATGACGATGACATATGTCACTAAATAATGATCGTTGTGGGGGAATGTGGTCACCAACTCCAGTTCACAATGTATGATGATGACATATTTCAGTAAATAGTGATCGCTGTGCAGAGATATGGTCACCAACCCCAGTTCACAATATGGGGACGATGATGATGACATATTTCATTAAATAATGATGGTTGTGGAGGTATGTTGTCACCAACTCCAGTTCAAAACGCATAAAGCTAATATATTTCACTAAATAGTGATCTTTGTGGAGAGATATGGTCACAATTCCAATTCACAATGCATGAAGATGCCATATTTCACTAAATACAAGGGGCATCTCATAAGGTTTTAACCTGACCAGGAAGGAGTAGGTGAAGAAAATTGAAATTTGGCACATGTATAGTTCATTCAATGTGTAATCGACAAATGAATTATGAATTACCCTCCTTAAATAGTTTTCCCGATATGGTGCATGACACAACACACCCTATTGACCAGATCTGCACATCCAACGGTATGTCAGAACAATGGAGAAATGAGACGCCAGGACTGTGATAAAATTCTTGATGTTACAGGGAAAAACACCTACAGAAATACACAGGGAGATGGAGCCAGTGTTTGAGGAAGTCTGTCCTTCGTATCAATCAATCAATCAATCATGTGCCATGCCGGAAAGCGTGGTCTTTCGTATGCTTCTGTAAAAAAATGGTTTTGCAGTTTAAGTGTGGCGGTTCCCAAGTTGTTGATCTGCCAAGATCAGGACGACCGTCTTCGGAGTGCAATGATGCAAATGCTGCAAAAGTGAAGAAAATCATAAACCAGGATAGGAAAATGACAATTCCAAAGATATCGGGTTCAGCAAAACTGAGTAAAAGTACAGTTTTTAGAATTTTACACAACAGATTGAACATGAGAAAAGTGTGTGCCCGCGAGGGGTAGCGCGTAAGCAAATTCTGCCTTTTCTTCAAGACTCCCATAAAGCACGGCTTGTGCTGCAAACTGCCAACGATTTGAATATTGAAATTCTTCCACACCCGCCATATTCTCCAGATTTGGCTCCATCAGACTTTTTTTCTTTTCCCAAATCTTAAAAAACAGCTGAAAGGAAATCGTTTTGACAGTGACGAAGATGTCATACTGGCTTGTGATAACTGGTTTAGTTCGAAAAATAGGTTATTTTATTCTGAAGATCTTTTCGAGGTCATGCAGAGATGACAGAAATGCATAAATTCGGGTGGTGGCTACATTGAGAAGGAATAAGTACTGGGCCAAATTTCAATTTGCTCCGCCTACTCCTTAATGGTCAAGCTAAAGACTTATGATCGTTGTGGATAGAAATGGTCACCAACTCCAGTTCACAATGCATGATGATGACATATTTCACTAAATAATGATCGCCGTGGAGACATGTGGTCACAAACACCAGGACATTGTCTGATGATTACAATTATTCATTTAGAAGTGCATGTGTTTTGCAGGAAGTTGCGATCAACCTCAGGTTGATTTCAAAGGCAGTTTTGCGTCATTAGTTTGCCATTGCTTTCTGTAAGAGAAGTTAACGATTAAGTCCAACTGACCGGTGTAGGGGATGAAAACCTACCTCACAAAGCGCACAGGAAGTTTGAGGGCTAGAGCGCTGTTATCCTTTCGACCAGGTCATCTGCTATCATTATTCATGTATTTAGGTCTTCTTCATGAGAGTCAATGTGGCCTCAGAAAAATACGAGGAATTGTTGACATGATTTTTTGCTGCAAGGCAGCTGCAAGAGAAATGTCAGGAACAGAACTCGGAAATTATCTCCACTTTCATTGACCTTACCAAGGTCCTTTGATACAGTCAGCAGAGAAGGACTGTGGAGGATTATGGCGAAATATGACTGTCCACAAAAGTTTGTCCAAATAGTGCGGCTATTTCATCATGGTATGCAGGCAAGAGTACAGGAAAATGGTTAACTGTCTGATCCCCCTTTCCTGTAACCAATGGAGTGAGCAAGGATGTCTTCTGGCACCAACAGTTTTCAGCCTCATGTTTTCAACTATGCTGACGAATGCCTTCGATAATAATGACATTGGAATAGATATCAACTACCGCATGGATGAAAAGTTGTTCAATCTCAGAATACTGACAACCAAAACCAAAACTAACAGCGACACCGTCAGAGAACTGCTGTTTGCTGATGATTGCGCTCTATATGCCAACTCAGATGCAGACATGCAACACAATGTTCCAGCTTTCTCATATGTCTGTGCCAGCTTTGGGCTCAATATCAACTTGGAGAAGACTGTAGTTATTTATCAGCTAGTTCCAGGGAATAATCACACCGTGCCGAATATCAAAGTGAATGGTCATAGGCTAAGTGTTGTGGACAAATTCACCTATCTTGGCAGCACTGGGCCACAAGCTGCCACAATTGATGACGAAGTGAATGTAAGAATCTCCAAGGCCAGCGCGGCCTGTGGCAGACAGTACAAGAATGTGTTGGACAGAAATGGAATAAGCCTGCAAACAAAGCTGAAAGTCTACAAAGCAGTTGTATTATCCACACTAGTCCGCAACAGACGAGCAATATCTCCGGCGGGCATACTCTCGTTGGTCGCGGGAGCCGCACGAGTCAGGCGGGGAGTCTGACGGTAGTACACGCTTACAGGGTCCAGACACTTGCGTTTGACAGGTGTACGCGCCCAGTGGTCCGGGCGCGTATACGACCCTTACCTGCGGGATTTGGCTGAGCGCCTCTAAGTCAAATACCAAGGATTCAGGGTCTGGCCATCGCTCGTCTCCTGCACGTGGAGGCGAGGTCTCGGAGGTTTGACGCCGAGCGGCCAGCGTCTGCAGCCTACCTTGTTCCACACGTATTGGTTACCTATTCCTCTGTATCAAACAAGGCAAGACCGAGAGAGGGAACATGTTGTTTGGGCACCACATGTTTCTCTGAAGCTCTGCCCAGACATTGTGATGTAATTTTATCCAAATTCCAACTCACATACTTTGGTCTGTCAAGACTGTAAGGTGCCACTAACATATGCTTGTGGATCTGTTTATCAGCGACATGCTAGGAAATTAAACCACTTCCACACAACCTGCCTAAGGAAGCTATTGAATATTAAATGGCAAGACAAGATCCCAGACATTGAAGTTCTAGAAAGAGAGTCTCTGCCCAGTATCCACACTCTACTAATGAAAAATCAGATTCGCTGGACTGGTCACTTAACTCGTATGCCAGATCACGGGCTCCCGTAACAATTTTTTTATGGCGACCTGCGTTGTGGTAAACGCTCCCATGGCGGCCAGAGGAAACGCTTTAAAAAAACTCTGAAAAAAGGTTCCGTCGCCTTGCTACTGAGTGAGTGCGTGGGCGACACTGTGAGCTGTGAAATTCGCGTGGAATGCTTTTACATCTGTCCTGTACAGTGACCTGCATGTTCGGAACAATGGCTACCGGCTGTTGCTGAATTGACTGATTTGCCTTTTCGGTTCACGAGTGCATTTTTCAGGAGACTCCTGGGAGTCGGCGCTGAAGCTGCGGAGTTCGTGCTTTGTGCGACACTTTCGGCGGGTCGCCCTGCGGTAAAAGACCGAGCCATGTGAGAAAACCCGGGTCAATGAGGTATTTCTGGTGACTGCCGAGTCCATCGACGATGAACTGTGGTTTTCGTGGATGAATTTTGTGTTGGCATTCTGGCGGCGGCATTATGCACAGTGTACCTGTGCGGGCTGTTGGATTGCCGAGACTCCTGTCTGTTCCACTTTTCACATTGGACAGTGGGGAGCATTTTGTGTGATATTCACTGTCACATGAATGGAGCATAATGGGGACGACCCGTTGCAGTGAAATTGAAACCTCGACAAACTGACTAACTAAGAAACTCTGAAAATCTCACTGAAAGCTTTTGGAATTCATCTTGACACATGAGAGACTTCTGTTAAAAACCGTAATTCGTGGCGTACATCATTACATAAGGGCTGCAATCACTTGTGAAGCAACCAGGACTGCAAGAGCTGTGAAGAAAAGGCTGGACCGAAAAACCACTGCAGGAGATCCTCCTCCTGGAACGTCAAGCAATCTTTGCCCACATTATCAAAGAACATTTCGAGCCAAAATAGGCCTTATCAGCCATCTTATAACTCACGGCTCCATACTTTCAACCCCACTGGATGACATGAATGGTTATCATCATTCTTGATGGACAAACAACATTCATGTATTTACTTAATTATGATCAAGAAGATGATGATGGTCATGCTTTAGGTTATCAACACACACACACACACACACACACACACACACACACACACACAAACACACACATACACACACAAACTATAAAGGAAATCTCAAACACAAAGAAACACAATGAAATGAATAACACAACAGACAGGCCAGTAGAAAGATGGTCACACACAATCATATGCAATTGCAAACCAGGAAATAATGCTTTTGTCGTTCATTGAGCTCGTATTTTTCCCCATCTCCATTTATTTAGGACATCCACAGGGTCTTCACCACCCAAACCCTTCCTCCCTCCTCCAAAAAAAGCTCCTCCCACCCCTTTCCCCCTCCCCCGCCAAGCAATTTTGCCGTCCACATTCACATTTGAAAGAAGGAAACCGATCGATGTATGCTTGTGTGATTACAACTACAATTGAACATTGAAGGGAAGCGAATGAATAGTGTTTTTTTCCCTGTGGGCACAAATCTGATCATTCAAGCTGTTTTCCGTGTATGTTGCTCGGAGAGTAAAGTACACGACCCGTTTACGCTCACCGAGGCATTCTGAGTATATGATGCTAGCCCTGTATTTTTATAGCGCAGTCGGCATTCGATGGGTGATGTGGTCAATATCACAATGGCGACTTTACTTCCCAGAACATTTTATGGTATCTGTTTAAGACTGGGATGACTTGGGATCTGCTTTTCATAACATGAAACGTATCTTATGCAATAAGTCACCATCACTGAATATAAGCAAGAGTATCTTACGTAATAAGTCACTATCACTGAATGTAAGCAAGAGAGTGAGGAAATGTTACATAGAGCCTGTTTTGCTGTATGGAAGTGAATCGTGGAACGTCAATGAACAAATTAGGGAAAGCTTAGATGCAACGGAGATGCTGCTCCTGAGATGAGTGTTGCGAATACTCTGGACTGCCAGAGTAAGTGACAACGGGGGCCTAGAAGAGGCTAATGAAACTAGAAGATTGAATACGACAATAAGAAAGAGATAAATATCATTCTTTTGTCATGTGATGAGAAAGACATTGGAGAACATCGTGACAACCGGAAATATCAGTGGGAACAGAAGTAGACCAAGGAGACTGATGTTGGATGACTGACATGGTAGCATGGAGGAATATCAGCAGCAGAGTTACTCCAGCACATCAGGGACCTAGATCCGTGGAGACAGATGGACGCGACTTAAGCGACGTGAGCGACTAATCGGATACAAGGATAGCTGTTCACATTGAATACAAGGATAGCTGTTAATATTGAATACAAGGTTGGCTGTTCACGTTGAATACAAGGATAGCTGTTCACATTGAATACAAGGATAGCTGTTAACATAGAATACCAGAATAGTTGTTCACATTGAATACCAGTATAGATGTTCACATTAAATACCAGGATAGCTGTTCATATTGAATACCAGGATGTATGTTGACATTGAATACCAAGATGGCTGTCAATATTGAATACAAGAATGGTTGTTCAAATTGAATACAAGGAATGCTGTTCACATTGAATACACGGATAGCTGTTCACATTGAATACAAGGATAGCTGTTCACATTGAATACAAGGATAGATGTTCACATTGAATACAGGGATAGCCGTTCACATTCAATGCAAGGTATCTGTTGACTTTGAATACAAGCATAGCTGCTCACATTGAATATATTGAATGAATTGAATGAATTGATGAGTACGTGAGTGGGTGGATGTGTGTGAGAGATGAGTGTATGGGTGGGGAGATGTGTGTGTGTGTGTGTGTGTGTGTGTTGGAAGATGCGTGTGGGCGGCGGATGTATGTGGATAGGGTATATGTGTGAGGTGGGGTGTGTGTGGGTGGGAGGTGTGTGTTTTTGGATTGAGAATGTGTTGGTGGGTGGGGACGTGTGTATGGGTGGGGAGATGATGTGAGTATGAGTGTATGGGTGGGGAGATGTGTAGTTAAGGGATGTGTGATTGGGGGATTGGAGATCGGGGGTGGGGGTGGGTAGGATGTGTGGGAGGGTGAGTGTGTGTAGGTTGGGGGTGGGTGGTTGGCGGGTGAGTGGGTGGAGGATGTGTGGGAGGGTGAGTGTGTGTAGGTTGGGGGTGAGTGGGGGATATGTGTGTGGGGTTCGGGATGTTTGGGTGGGTGAGATCGTGTGGGTGGGGCGATGCGTGTAAGTGGGGGTGTGTGGGTGGGTGTGGGTTTTGTGTGTGGGGGTAGGTACGGGAATTTTGAGTTGGCGGGAATATATGTGTGTGGGTGGGTGAATGTGTGGTTGGGGGGATGTGTGTTTGACTGGGTGCATCGGAGTGTGTGGGTGGGTGGTGGAGGATATGTGGGTGGGTAAGTTTTGGTAGGTTATGGGATGGGTGGAGGATGTGTGTGTGTTGGTGGGGAGATGTGTGAAGGAGGAGGGATGTATGGGTGGGTGATGATTGGGTAGTGTGGCGAAACGCCAATGGCTCATGTCCTCATGCCTTCTTTTATTTTGGGTAAATAGGGGGAAACAGCTTTCGGGAGCTCTCAGTTCTCTTGTTCGCTCAATCACCATGGAAGATAGTTCTTTGGGTTACTTTCATAACACGATCTTTTCATGGAGCGATTGGGTATATGTCTTTCCTTTCGGGTAGACCCGATGGAGCGCCTTGCGCCAAATGCGCACTGGTGCGGCTTCTTGGGCAATTCATGTCCGTTTCTACTTATCGTTACCCACAGCCTAATGTCAAGATGTCAAGTTGAAGATTGGGACATTTTAAAGGCAGAATACTGATGGTATATGAAAGGTAAATTTAAGTTGTAATTAGTCCTGCACTTATAAATCTCTATTGTCTTAACTACTGAGATGAATTGGCGAAACGGCAGTCTTGCCATGTTGGGAGGGGGTGACCGTTAGCCAATCTGGCTAAGCGTCTTGATCTTGGCATGGCAAGTGAACAAATCTGAACAATAAATATTTTCCAATTGATATCGCTTGTTCTTGGCAGCCGATAGACGAGTGCTATCTTTCCTTCTACGGCCTGAACTGGGCATACTGTCCTCTTTCTGTAGAATATAATCATGGGATAGCTACGGTATGCCGGAAGGAGGGAAAGGCTCCTTGGGGATGAGGTCCACCAATCTATGATCTATCTTCTTGAGCCGGAAGAGGCTATCCACAGTGCTATCTCTCTCGTCTTTTAGTCGATGGGATGATGTCGGGAGGATAATGGTCTTCTCTATCTCACTAAGAGAACCTGAACTCATCTGAATCTATGGGTTATTTGAGGCACGGCCGGTACATTGCGGCGATTGCTCAGAAGAGAGCAGCGGCCAGATGGGGTAGTATCTTCTTTCCTATTCTTGCTAGGAATGGGGAACAACTCTTCTTGGATTACTCACACCACACTACAATAGCTTTGTCGCGAGAAAGGCATGGTTTGCAAGGGAGAGAGAAGCCGGGAAACGAATGTGCCCAATAATAATAAAGGCAGGGTATGAGTGTGGAGAGTGAGTCTTGTATGCAAAAGGGTGCATAGGGTATCCGACAGGACGTCTACAAGTTGGAGGTCTACTCAAGCCAGGACGTAGTCAATCCAGGGGCTACCTGACATGTCAGACCCATTCAAGCAAGCCACTTATCTACTTGTCTTGGTAAGCCAAAATGTATAACTAATGTATTAACTGAGGCCCAATTGGACCTCAGGATTGTGGTGCATGAGTCAGCTTGGTCCCTCACTAAAATGTTGTTATCTACAGGGTCTTCCTTTTTGACAGTAAAGTGTGTTGAAAGACTCGACAGGGTTTCTATGCCCAAAGTTATAAGCACCTGATGAAACCAGGGCAAGTCAGTGGACATACCAGGTATAATGTTTCTAATTTTATGGAGAAGCAGTACAACAATTAAATGAGTGACACAACCACCACTCAAGTCTTCTCATCGACTTAAGGTCGAGTGTTTGCTGATGATTCTGTTTAGACCTACGCAAATTCCCATCCGTGTCCGGGACAGCGAAAGACTCTGAATCATTCCCTATACACAATCTGGTCTCAGGACTTCAGTTCCCAACCTAAATTGTGCCAAGTGATCCCATGGCATTTTCCCAGACCATATGAGTGACTATATCGTGTTGGCCTCGGAAACTTGGAAGCTGTTGTTCGAACAACCGACGCTGGATAGAGAGACTGGAAACTTTGCCCGGTGAGGCAGTTGTGAAATGACGGGACAATTTAGAGATCTGTACTATATGATGTTCAGAGTTTTCTGGCTTCATTTCTGGACTAGAGTTATCTCATCAGTTTTGTTTTTCTAGACTTTTATAGGTTTATCTGTCTTGGTGTTCTTCTGTGTTGTCTTGTAGCAGTAAGTGTATATGGGGTGGGCAAAGCTACAGCACGCTTGAGCATCAGGGTAGAATGGGAAGAAGGATGCTCAAGTCGTGACGTAGTTTGTTGTCACGGATCAGTTAACACTGGGGGCCAGAGAAGAGATGGACGTATGATTTAACTGAGCAACATCTGGCTTGATTCTGAATAAAGTAACATGGAGCTGGAACCGTCTTTGAGTTGTTGATAGTCCATCGTCCCTTCGCTGTACTGTTACAGTACAGAATTGGTGCCGTGACCAGGATGAATAACTTCAATTGTCGCGGTACCGCTATGTACCAGGCCACTATATTTGATGCAGCCACTACTTCATACAGCGTTTGTGGGGAAAATGAGGTGCCTTTGAAACATTAGCACGTTATCAGATTGTTGCTGAACGGACTTCAGGAAGTTTTCCAAAATGCCCGACCTAGACTGGCACCGGAACAGATCAACCTTTAATGTCTTCATGCGGTGGTGAAGTCCGCTCTCAAATCGTTTTCGAGCGTTACTGGTGGTGAAGCCCAGGCTGTTCTCAGATCGTTGTTGAGCCAATCGAGCCGTTGTCAAGTCATCTCCGGACTCCGTTGTGTGAGAGAGCCGCTTTGTCAAATCAGTCAGCCGCTGCTCTACACTGTCGGTTGCTTTGAGAAGCTGACTATCGTTCATTGCTGATTTCAGAGGGCTGGCCAGTGCTCTCCTCTGATCACAATCGTTCCTTGCCGTGTTTCAAGAGCCCGTCCCTGGGTGGCTGATACATTCTATCGTTCCTTGCCGTGTTTCAAGAGCCCGTCCCTGGGTGGCTGATACATTCTATCGTTCCTTGCCCTGTTTCAAGAGCCCGTCCCTGGGTGGCTGATACGATCAATCGTTCTTCACTGTCTTATCGACGTCGTGGTTGTTCCTGTGGAGTCTTGTCGAGCCCAGTCGAGCCTATCGAGCCCAGTCGAGCCTATCGAGCCCAGTAGAGCATTTTTGATCCTTACTGAAGCCGCTTTGTTGATCTTGGTTCAAGTACTCGAGTACCAGATACGTGCTTCTCAGTCTCGGCATACAAGGGAATAGACGTCAAGGACTTCAATTGCGATTGGAAAAATAAGTTCAACAAGAACAGGGGTAATATAATTAAATTTTTCTATTAGATAGAAAATTATTGAGTTTCAGGAGGATGTTATCCTTTGGTTAATTCAAGACTGGATATTAATAAGTATTGATTGTTTTTTTGCTTGAATAACTGTAAATATTTCAGCATAGCAGACCCATCACAGCACAGTGGAGAAACAGGCATAATTTCGGCTGAGTTCAAGACTTCGAGTTTTTTTTTCCAGGTACCAAGGAATATGCAGAAGAAGAAGTAGAAATATTGTTTCAAGCCTGATAGAAATTACAAAGAAGTTAATATGAGTTACTTATATGTAGAATTACAACGTATTAGAACATGGTTGGGGGAATTAAAAGAGGCAGTTAGTGAAGTAGAGAATTTTGTAGAAACGTTGAAGAACAGAACGACTAGACAGGACCCTTATAGGTTTAAGGTAGACTATAATAGAGTAGGAAAGAATAACAGGAGACAGCCACTGCTTGATAAAGACAGAAGACAATATAGTAATGACGAACCAAGGCCTAATGGTTATAGAGTAAAAGACGGTGAGAACAGACGTAATGGTGAAAAGTCGGACTGGTATAGCTGTTATAGATACAAGAATGGTCCTGAGAGAGACTTTTCCCAGAAATTATGGAAGTGGCCATCCTATAGCAAGAATGCTAGGAAAAAACGTGACGACTGGTTTGAACAAAGACGGAGACAGTATTTGAAGTCAGGGTCAAAGAACAAGTAGAAACATAAGTGAAAAAAAAATT
>JACEFZ010013107.1:0-43658 GCA_014155875.1 Cepaea nemoralis
TTGGAGGGGTTTTTGGGGTCCCAATTGGGGGGAGCACCTGGTTGTTTGACCTATGGAAGGAGACTGCAGCACTTATGTAGGTACCCGTGTGCAATGAAAGTGATCCTTTACAAACTACAATGCACAAGTGGTCAAGCGTACAAACCTTCACGCTACCGTAGCTAAACCATCTGATGTGTGCATGTTGTAATATATGCAAGTACATCTACACCATGTCATCTGTTACTGTTGTAATTTATCAGGGTCATTCACACTCTGTGTTAGTGTGGTCTATGGGCGGAGACTGTGCGCTTTGTTGTAATGGTTAAGACGTTACTCCATCTCCTGATTACGAACACAATTTTCCGTCTCCCCATGAGAAATAGGACATCGTGGATGCACCCTCGCTCGAAACACTGGCACCTCATTGACTATGTAATCGTCAGGAGGAGTGACAGACAAGACGTTTCGAGTGACAAAATCCATGTGTGGTGCCGAATGTTGGACAGACCATCGTCTCATTGTCTCGAAAATGAACATCCACATCAGGCCACCACGGCGTCCTCAAGGGGCAAAAATGCAAACAAAGCTAAATGTCACCCGCCTAAACAGCAAGAAAATGCAGCAGTCGTTTGAAAATATGCTGGAAGACCGCCTCAAGCCCAATGCTGAAGCAAAACAGGATACAGAAACAGAATGGAGAGCCCTAAAGGACACGATTTACAACACTGCTATGGAAATCCTGGGTCCAGCCCCCCGAAAGCATAAAGACTGGTTTGATGAAATTCCGAAGACATCAACCAATTGCTGGCCGAGAAACATCTTCTCCTCAAGGCACATTTGAATGACCCAAAGTCAACATCAAAAAAAGATGCTTTCAAGAACATTCAGAGAGTAGTGCAGCAGAAACTTCGGCACATGCGGGACTCCTGGCAGAGCAGCAAAGCTGATGAAATTCAGGGCTTTGCTGACAGACACGATATGAAAAACTTCTACGACTCACTGAAAGCGGTCTATGGTCCTTCATCACCAGGCATAGTTCCCCTCCTCAGTGCAGATGGGGGAACATTGGTCACCGATAAGAAAGAAATCCTCCAACGCTGGGCAGAGCATTTCAGCAAAATCTTAAATGCAACTTCCTTCTTCGATGATGAAACCATCAATTGCCTTCCTCAAGTTCCCACCAATGAGACTCTTGATGACCTGCCAACCATAGTGGAAATAAACAAAGCCATCCAGCAACTCTCCAGCGGCAAGGCACCTGGTCCTGACTCCATCCCAGCAGAGATATACAAGGCAGGTGGGCCGGTCCTAACAGAGCAGCTTCACCGAGTCTTCACAAACATATGGATGAACGAGACCATGCCACAAGATTTTAAGGACGCGTCAATAGTCCACCTTTACAAACGTAAAGGAAACCGCCAATCCTGTGACAACCACCGAGGCATCTCCTTGCTTTCAATTGCAGGGAAGATACTCGCCAGAATTCTTCTCAATCGCCTCACAGCCCATCTCGATCAAGGTCTTCTTCCTGAGAGTCAATGTGGCTTCAGAAAAGAACGTGGAACTGTTGACATGATTTTCGCTGCGAGGCAGCTGCAAGAGAAATGTCAGGAACAGAACTGTGAAATGTTCTCCACTTTCATTGACCTTACCAAGGCTTTTGATACAGTCAGCAGAGAAGGACTGTGGAAGATTATGGCAAAATATGGCTGTCCACGAAAGTTTGTCCAAATAGTGCGGCTATTTCATGACGGCATGCAGGCAAGAGTACAGGAAAATGGTGAGCTGTCTGAACCCTTTCCTGTCACCAATGGAGTGAAGCAAGGATGTGTCCTGGCACCAACACTGTTCAGCCTCATGTTTTCAGCCATGTTGATGAATGCCTTCGAGAACGACGACATTGGAATAGACATCAACTACCGTATGGATGGAAAGTTATTCAATCTCAGAAGGCTGAAAGCTAAAACCAAAATTAACAGTGGCACAGTCAGAGAGCTCCTGTTTGCTGATGATTGCGCTCTATACGCCAACTCAGAGGCGGACATGCAACATAACTGTTTCAGCTTTCTCACATGCCTGTGCCAACTTTGGGCTCAATATCAACTTGGAGAAGGTTGTAGTTATGTACCAGCCAGCTCCAGGGAATAATCACACTGTGCCGAATATCAAAGTGAATGATCATAGACTAAGTGTTATGGACAAATTTACCTATCTTGGCAGCACCGTGTCACAAGCTGCCACAATCGATGACGAAGTGAATGCAAGAATCTCCAAGGCCAGTGCAGCCTTTGGCAGACTGTACAAGAATGTATGGGACAGAACTGGAATAAGCCTGCAAACAAAGCTAAAAGTCTACAAAGCAGTTGTATTATCCACACTGCTATATGCTTGTGAAACCTGGACTGTTTATCAGCGACACGCTAGGAAATTAAACCACTTCCACACAGTCTGCCTAAGGAAGCTACTGAAGATTAAATGGCAAGACAAGATTCCAGACTACTGAAGTCCTAGAAAGAGCATCCATGCCCAGTATCCACACTCTACTGATGAAGAATCAGATTCGCTGGGCTGGTCACTTGACTCGCATGCCAGATCACAGGCTCCCTAAACGAATTTTTTACAGCGAACTGCGTTGTGGTAAGCGCTCCCAAGGTGGCCAGAGGAAACGTTTTAAAGACACTCTGAAAATTTCACTGAATGCTTTTGGAATTCATCATGACACCTGGGAGGCTGCAGCCAGAGACCGAAATTCGTGGCGTGCATCATTGCGCAAAGGTGCAGTTATATGTGAGGCAACCAGGACTGCAAGAGCTGTGAAGAAAAGGCAGGACAGAAAAACCACTGCAGGAAATCCTCCTCCAGAGACGTCAAGCATTCTTTGTCCACATTGTCAAAGAACATTTCGAGCCAAAATAGGCCTTATCAGCCATCTTAGAACCCACGGCTCCACACCTTCAACCCCACTGGATGAAATGAATGGTCATCATCATTCTTGATGGACAAACAACAAGACGTTACTCCAACAATGGATAGAGCAAGTAACAAGTTTCTCCAATAATGACTGGCACCTTGCCGTCTTGACAGACGATAGTTTGCAAAATGGGGTTATCTCTCCATAACACAAAGCCTGGCCTGAATTTAGAGACCATGTGTTGCCCATACAGCATGACCCCTCTCTCGGCCTGTCTAGTTTACTCTAGTGGAAAGGTGACACCAATACGTTTGGAACAAGACAAGCTGCAGAAGCTGCCGAATCAGCAAAGCAATGCTCTAACTGTCTGCCTGTCGGATCTTCGATCCTAGACCAGTTACCAACCAAGGCTTAGGACCTGGTCAGCCCTGCCATGATATTTAGTCTTTAGGTTGCATTTCCTCACACCAGGATAAGGCTTGTACCCTCTCAATTGCGCTCTTCCGCCCGAAGCCGTTGGCACAATGTGGGGTGTCGGGTGTTGTAAGCGCCGCCCAACATTCGGCGCTATAATAGACATCTAATAACAGATTATGGCAGAAGTGAAATAGAAATCAAAAAGAGAATAGGAATGGCCAAAAATGCTTTCAACAGCGTGACATCAGTATTAATATCTAGAGAGATTAACAACGCATTAAAAATGAGAATTGTCAAATGTCACGTATATTCAACACTATTGTATGGCGCGGAAGCCTGGACATTAAACAAGCAACTAGCAAGTTGAATAGAGGCCCTAGAGATGTGGATATACAGACGCATATGTCGTATTTCATGGAAACAGAAACAATCAAATACAGAGGTTCTAGAAAAACTGGGAATGAAAAGACAGCTGATGAAAGAAATAAAAAAGAGACAGTGAAATATTTCGGCCACTTTAAAAGACATAACGCACTTATAATAATGAAACTGGAGGGCAAGGTTGGGGGCAAGCAAGCAAGAGGTAGACAACGATACAGGTGGGAAGATAATATCAAGAGATGGACAAACATCAGTCTGACAAAATGTGCAGTCAAGGCGAGAGACAGACAGTATTGGAGATCCATTGCTACCAACCTTCATTGTGGCAATGAATGAATCACCAAAAACGTGAAGTAGATTGTGAGCTTTACTAAAACACGATTACAAGAAACAAATAGGACGTTGCTGCGAAAGCCTTCGTCAGCACAGATCAAACAAACACAAACCGACACAGTAAAAATCGACAACAATCTGACATACCACGAAGACGAAACGTGAAATATATAGTAGCAGTCCATGGGAGTGGACAATGGTTAACAAGTATAAGGGGAACTGCACCTTCATTGTGGAGACGGCACCTGATTGATTGATTGACGAGAGTACGTCAGCTTTCCACGTTTACTATAAGAAGGACACACTGGCAATATATTCCTCGGTGGGAGCACGTGTACACCTCAGAGGAGCAAATGGATCACCATAGTCTGGTAAGACTGAGGCAGCGAGGTGTGACGAGGGGATCTGGCCGACGCTCGACGCTCAGAGGAAAGGCGAGACGGACATATAATCAGATTGCTACTGGAACTATTAGTGTTGGAACTCTTCACTGGCTGCTGAGGATGGGGACGGAGCGCTTATGGGAATGTCCCGAATGCTGTGATGTCGGTTCCTAAATCAATCAATCAATCAATCAATCAATCAATCAATCAATCAAACCTCGGTGCAATCAGGTCTACAGTGTCACGATCCTAACTCTCCACCTACCCACGACAGGTTGTACGAGACTGCTACGGAACTTGTCTTAATGGTAGGAGACTGGAGCACTTATGTAGGTATCCGAATACAATGGAAGTTACGTATTACAAGCTATAATCAACAGGTAGTCACTCACACAAACATTCACGCCACCGCAGTTAAACCATCTACTATGTAAGTGCTGTACTTATTTGAAAGCTAATCTTAACCACCTAATGTGTTAATGTATTCATATACGCAAGATCACTCAAACAGTGTAATAATACCTTGAGTATTAGCAAATGCAAGATAATACAGCAGAGTCTCCATGTCGGAGTGGTTAAGCGGCCTGCCTCACGTTCCAAATGTCCTGGCCTCGCTTTAAGACTGTGTCACTCGGTTCACGAGCTCACTCTTATCAAGAACCCGTGCGGGTCATTGCTGGAGCTACAGAGTTCGTGCTCTGTGTGACGCTTTCGGCGGGCTGCTCTGCTGAAAGAGACCGAAACAAATGGGATAAACCCAGTGCAGTGAAGTCGATCCTCCAGCCTTTAGAAACCTGTAGAAGCGCCTCCAGCTGTGAGATGGGGATGAGAACACATACACACACTTTACAGAAACCCGTAGAAGATCATCCAGCTGTGAGTTGGGGATGGGGACACATATACACACTCCACAATAACCGTTAGAAGATCGGCCAGCTATGAGGTGGGGGATGGGAACACACACACACACACCCTACAGAAACCTTTAGAATATCGTCCAACTGTGAGGTGGGTATGGGAACACATAAACACACTATGCAGAAACCTTTAGAAGATCTAAAGGTCTGTGGACTGTGAAAAGCCCAGATTAGCCGCTACACGCTGCGGAATTTGCTGAGGAGATCCGAGCACTTATGGACTGAATGGCTCGATGTGCAACGAGGATGATCTGTCTACTAATTAACTAACTTTAGAAGATCGTCCATCTGTGAGGTGGGTATGGGAACACATACACACACGGCAGAAACCCGTAGAAGATCATCCAGCTGTGAGGTAGGGATGGGAACACATACACACACTCTACATAAACCTTTAGAGGATCGTCCAGCTGTGATGTGGGAGATGAGAACACATTTACACACTCTACAGAAAATTTAGAATATCGTCCAGCTGTGAGGTGGGGGATGGAAACACACACACACACACACACACACACACACACACACACACTCTACAGAAACCGTTAGAAGATCGTCCATCTATGAGGTGGGTATGGGAACACTGTCAGGGTCTTAAACTTGGCTCGCTCACCTAACAGTGTGAGACAGTACAAATACAACGTGATTTGACGTAAGACTCAACGACACACCGTTCAATGGATTTATTCACATATTAAATACGGAACGATGTTCACAACAAGATATATACTGGATGTTTCAATATACACTTACACAATACAGCTCACAACGTCTCACTCTCAAGATGTCCAGACACTCGACTTTCAGCACAGATACCACACAACGCCTTTCTCTCTTCACACGTCTGTCCGAGTCGAAGTCCCCAAGCTGTCTGCCGCTAAGGCGCAACTCGCCTCCCACCTCAGGTGGCGTCACGAGGCATGCGTGCGTTTAGCGTCGTCCTTGCTTGACCGCTGGTCGCTTGTCAGCCAGCAGTCTTGCAGGCCGGTAACCACTATTCGCCTGGCGGCGTAACGAAGTTACGGCGTCCCTACTGGGAGTTAAGTCGCCTGGCGGGCGTAACGATGTCACTGCATCTCTGTCTCCTTTCTGGACTCTGACACGCTCCCCCGGCAACTTCATGAAAGATGTCATCTTTCATGTCTCATATATATATATACATAATGGGTTAATATTTAAACCTTGTCAGAGTCTACCCTTTTGTTGTTATATACACATGCAAATAAATACACATATGCCATAGAAATATATAAGAATTGTACATTGCAATCAACGACATGTGGTGTTCAACCTTTAACACTTGTCAGGTTTCATCCTCTTGATGGCTGACTACCTCAATTGCATTAGTGACGCAGTCAGATCAGTAGTACCAGCTTCACGCATCTACCTCGCAGCAATTCGAAAAAAAAGTAATAATATGGTTTTTGAAACAAAAACCATCTAGCCAGACTGATATACGACTTTTATAAGTCGTATAAAACGCTCAAACCCTGCCCTTATTTGGTCAGTATCTCTCGTGTTGGTCTGCAACGTTGGCACCCTTTGCCATGCTCATTAGATGTCTACCTGTAGTGTTGACAATCTGGCAACAGCATGTCTATTTATACGCAACACATTAATGGATACATTTCAGATTATGGCCCTTTGTGTAGGGATGTAATAACACACAAATGAAAGGGAAATAATTTTAACATTCATGAAATACAATAATTTACAATAATTCTATTATTTCTTAGCGTCATTGCTTGACGTTTCTTCATATTAACGAGAAAAAGTCGGTAATATGAATACATAAATCAAGATATGATTCTAAGATTACACTACATAAATAAATAAACACACAATTCGTGTATTACATTTTATAGATTCCTAAACATTTTAGAATCGTCATAAATATATGAACTTTTATTTGTCGTCTGCTACTTTTACTCTAAATTCCTAACTAATCCGGAAGTACACACGAACATTAAATCAGCTGATGTAGAAGCTTGTAGAACACACTTGTTCCGGTTTGATGTAGTTACGGAAAGTACCTTTCTTACAGTTCATGTGTTAGATGTTTCACAAAACCTTCTGGATTACGATCGACTGTTCATGTGTTTCACTACCGAACATTATGGATTTCGGTTAACTGCAATGGAGTAGCTGTCACTGTTCAGTTTACACGTTCGCACACGTCATTAAAATATCCCTGGAATTATCCACACGCAGATGTCACTGTTAAATTGGATAAGTCGCTTAAGGTAAGTTCTTTGAGCGAATGTGACACTGTTGTTGTTGGTAATATATACAATTAATAAAGTTCGCTTTCTACCACACACTACACAGTTATACAGGACAATCACTACATGAATTAGTAAAATAAGAACACTATTTATAATGGGGGTAACCCCTATCACATCACATTATAGACAATGCACAGCTTTTTGTGAATAGAAAAACAATTATTCACTCAATAATGGCTGTGTCGGTCTGAGTGTATTTGCACACACTGCACTCAGACATTGGTGCTTACTGGGTCGGTCGGACAACGGGACAAAAGATCGGCAATCGAATTGGTTCTGCCTGGAATATGTCGAACCTCAAAGCTATAATCTTGAAGCTTCAGAGACCAGCGTGCTACCATATGATTTGAGGGTACTCCTGAATTTATAAAACGCAACGGGCTGCTGTCAGACTCCACGATGAAGTGCCGTCCTAGAAGAAATCTGGATAATTTGGTTATACCCACCACTAAAGCTAGGGCTTCCAACTGAGGAATGGACCAAGCCCGTTCTCTGGCTTTTAGTTTTCTGGATACGAAGTACACTGGGTGTAGTATGTTATTGTACTCTTGTAACAAGACTGCTCCAATCGCCACGGAGCTAGCATCTGTACGCAATCTGAAAGGTAAACGGAGGTTGGGCAATTTCAGGATAAGATTGTTGACACTATTATCAGAAAAACACGCAAGTACTTTATTAAATGCAATTTTTAGGCATTCATTGTGTAACAGTAGGGGGAATATTAGTTAGTATCTAGTGGGAAATAGCTACAGCACGATTGAGCATCGAGAGTGAAAGGGGAGATGCTCAAGTCGTGACGTAGTGGGTTGTCAAGAGGCAGTTTACATCACGCCTTTGAGCTAGGAAGAAGCGAACTTGTCATCATGAAGAAATAAACAGTCCTACAAATCAAACCTAGCCTTGTTAGTTCTGTAACACTGGTACAGGATTAATTATGGAGCCTACGACCGAGGATTTGAGCCTGGTATAATCCGGTCTGTATAAAAAACAACGCGAAGTCATGCCGTATAACATCGCGGAGGCCAAAAACTGAGAAGATGGTCATTGCTCCAGTTCTATAAATCGCCAGAAACCATTTCGGCACGTTTTGGAACAACCAGTGAACGTAATAAGGCGCAGTAGAAAAGATGGCCAGTAAATATCAGTTATCTGTGAATACAGAGGCCAAAAGCCCGCCCAGGGGTGGTCGTCTGTAAGTCTTTTTCAAGACTTGAGATAACAAATTAATTGGCGCCTGCAAACATCATCCTAACGACTCCTCTTGTTCATTACTCTGCCGAACGTGTCCAGTTCAGTACAGCAGTCCAGTTGTCTGATCGTTGTGAACGAGAAAAGCCGGCCCAGAGTGATCCTGTCTTGAGAGAGCAAGAGTTTGGCAATCCAGCAATCCAGTCTGAACATTTTGTCGGGTGAACAAGAATTCAAGAATTCCGTTGAAGGTCAATTCAGTCTGAACATTTTTTCTTGCAGGTGAGCGAGAATTTGCCAATAGCTCCCTCAAATTGACCCCTTGCCTCCAATTAAAGTTTCAAAGCTAAATTAAAGACTGTAAGAATTACTCGCCTACAGTCAGAACTATTCCAAAGTTCGTGTAATCAAGTCAAATTAATGGAGGTGATCATGAAATATCAGGACAGCATATAAATACCTCGTTCTTCCGTTGATTGGGCCATATTTTGTTTGAAGCAGTCAGACTATCGCTGGGCCGTTGGCTGATCCTGATCCTTTTGGGCTGTTACTTCTGAGTCCTTCTCAAAACGTCGATGATGTACCCCACCCGGGGCGAAATCAGAGGCTAGAAATCTGGTCGGGACCCAACCAGGGGTTGAAGTTTATCCAGGCATCCCAAGAGAAGTGACTAACTGAAGAGACTACCTGAACTCTGCTACCTGAACTCCGCGACTGATTTTCAGCTGACGCGGACTCCTGGTGTTTGAGTTTAACCTGAAGAGCGTGATTCGTTTCAGCTAATACAGCGTTGAGTGGGATCTGACGGCGAGCCGAGGAAGGTACGTCGTGCTTGGATCAGGAAACAGAATTAGGGTAATTTGGTAATTTATATGATGTATAAACCTGGTAACTGATTGAACTATTCTTACGAAATAAGTGAATTGTGTTTCTTAAATTAGGAAATTACAATTGTGAAATAGTTTGCTTGCTCTGTTTAAGAATATTTCAGCATGGCGGAACAGGACTCCTTGGCACAAGTTCTGACAGGGGTAGGAACAGCGGTAGGTAGACTAAATACGATAATAAAACAACAGGGAATGGTAACAGAAATTGTGAAGTTTAGTGGACAGGCCAGAGACTTTAAGAAATGGGTCACTTCCATAGAAAAATATGCGTATCTAGTATCAGCAACAGACGAAGAGAGAATGAGACTTGCTTATCAAACGGCAACGGAACCAGTTTCGGATCATATAAGAAGAAAGTTAGAGGCTAGAGTGGATGAGACATGGGAACAATTCAAAGAAGACTTAGCAAGGAAATATGCAGAAATAACGGATCCACAACATGCATTTTCGGTATTGAGACAGGCTAAACAAAATAATGGAGAGACGGTACAGTTGTTCAGCGATAGGTTGATTAACTTGGCTGAAGAAGCATTTTTAGGACAGAATGTACGAGGAGAAGAGGTGGAGAGGATGTTAGTCGGAATTTTTGTGGATGGCATAAAGTCCGATGGTTTGAAGTTTAAGTTGATGAGGGAAAACCCTGAGAGGTTGTCACAAGCGGTAGATATCGCGGTACAAGAAGAAAATTTGAGACGTAGATTTAGATTGAGAACAGGACGAGAAATAGGAACTAGTCGAGAAGACAGAGTTGAGGAGCCTATGGAAATAGGACAAACAAGGTTTGGATGGAATAGGAGAGGAGGTATACAGACGTTGCAAGGTAGGAATAGAAGAGATTATGACGAGAGAAGACAGGTGAGGTGCCCTACGGGTGAGACACTGGATAGAACAAACAACACAAATGTGGTCTGTTGGTTTTGTGGTCAGCGCGGACATTTGTCTCGTTTTTGTGGTAACAGGCGTGCCCAGTCGAATATACAAAGCAGAAGTGACAATAGCAGGTTGAATAAGAGTGTAGAAGATAGACACAGAAATTTTACAACTACAAGAACAACGCAGGAAAACCGGCGCCCTACCTATTAAATCGGACCTGGAGTAGGAAGGGGAATAATAGGGTCCCAAGGTTTAAAGAGTATGTTAATAACAGACATAGGGAGACGAATAGAGAATGCTCACAAGTAGCTGAAGTTAAGCAATTAATAGGAAATAAAACAGATTATAGCTCTTGTATAATAGAAATAGGAAAGTATAGAATTCGTACGTTAATTGATTCGGGAGCTCAGGTTAGTGTAGTAAAAGAAAGTTTTCTATACAAAATAGTGAGAAATTGTAGAGTATTTAAGAGTCATAATAATTTACACTCTGTTACTGGACAGAATTTACAAGTAATTGGACAAACAATGATAAATTTTAAGTTAGGAGGGATCAACATAAGACACCTTTTTCATGTAGTGAAGGATTTAAATAGAAACATGTTGATAGGTAGAGATTTTTTAATAAAAAATGGAGTAAGACTTTTTTTTGATTTACATAAATTAAAATTCAGGGACGTCTATATAGATATGGAAGAAGATATGCACATATCAGCACTAGTTAGAGTTAAAATGTCAACGACATTAAAACCACAGTCGGTTAATTTGATACAAGCAAAGTTGAAGAGAAACCCATATTATGTGGAAGGAAACACAGTCAGAGTCACTGAGTTAAAAGATGAAATAATTGATGAGCCTGGTTTGGAAGTTCCGGATGGAATAATAGCGTTGGATAAACACTTGACCTTTCCAGTGATGGTTATTAACAACACAGGTAGAGAAATTAAATTATACAGAGGATGTGTGATAGCCAAACTAGATCATAACATTAGTGACATATTGGCAACGGATAGAGTAGAAAAGGCAGGAACAAGTTATTCAGAAACTTCTAGTGAAAGAGTTAATAACAGACGCGGACGCGGAAGAAGAGGGATTGTCAGAATGGATGAATTGATCCATCCATCCAGAAGAAATACAGTTCAAATACATTCACTAGACAAAATGACAAGGGAACAAGAATTGTTGGCACAGTTAAAAGCTCCGCCAGAAAATAAGGAAGTCTTGGAACAACTTGTAAAGCAAAATCAGGATGTATTTGCAATTAATGATTTAGAATTGGGAAAGACGCAAACAGGTTACAATGGAAATAGATACGGGAGATCATCCACCAATTAGCTTAAAACCATATAGAACTCCATTAAGAAATAGAGAAATTGTGGAAAAGGCAATAGCAGAGATGTTGAAAGCAGGAATAATAACAAGGTCGAAGTCAGAGTGGTCATCTCCGGTAGTCATCGTGGCCAAACCTGATGGTTCGAGTCGCTTCTGTTGCGATTACAGGGCGTTGAACAAAATCACCAAGAATGTAGCGTACCCACTGCCGGTAATTGATGATATTTTGGGGACTGCTTAATGGCTCTACATATTTCACGACGCTGGACGCAAGATCAGGATTTTGGTGTATTCCGATGTCGGAGGACGCACAAAAGAAAAGTGCCTTTTGTACTCATATGGGTTCTTACGAATTCTTACGTATGCCATTCGGGGTTCGAACGGCGCCCTCTCACTATATGCTCTTAATAAATGAAGTTTTAGAAGGTATGCAAAAGTTCGCACTAGCCTATATAGACGATGTTCTGATTTTTACTACAGGAGATGTGGAGGATCATTTAAAACATATTAGATTAGTGTTTGACAGGTTAAGAAAGCATGATGTGAAGTTAAAGCTTAGTAAATGCCAGTTTTTAAAGACAGAAACAAAATATTTAGGATATATTATAAATAGAGAAGGTATTAAACCAGACCAAGAAAAGATAAAGGTTATTAAAGAGTTACCTCCTCCAACTAATGTTAAGGAAGTGCGTGCGTTTATAGGAACTTGTGCGTATTATAGGCGGTTTGTCCCGGCGTTTTCAAAAATAGCAGAACCTATTACAAATTTAACAGGCAAATACGCTAGATTTAAGTGGGATGATGAGTGTCAAAAAGCGTTCGAGTATTTAAAAAACAGCTTAACACTGGTACCACTATTGACGCATCCAGACTTAAACAAACAGTTAATACTGTATACAGATGCTTCAGACAATGCAATAGGAGCATGTTTGGTTCAACCATATGAAGGAAAAGAGTCTGGAATACCAGGGGTTAAAAATGAAAGGCCTATTTACTTCTTGTCGCATAAACTTAGCAGATCACAAAGAAAATGGACGACTATTGAGAAGGAGGCATATGCAATTCATTATGCTCTTCAGAAACTAAATTACTACTTACATAACGCAAATTTTGTTATTAGAACTGACCATATGCCTTTAAAGTCTTTTTTAGAAGCTCCAGTGCAGAACAGGAAAATACAGACGTGGGCATTGAATCTACAGGGATATAACACGAAAATTGAGTACATTCCAGGTAGGATTAACACATGCGCTGATTTATTATCTAGGATTCCGTACCCACAGTCATCAGGAGATACAGAAGATGAAGCTGAACCAGAGATAGACGACCGAAACTGGCAAGTAAATATTTTAGATTCTGCCATAATAAATAGGGAAGAATTTGATAGTTTACCATCGGAACTAGAGTCTGAACATAGAGAAGAAGATTTACAATTAGCACAGTTTAATATGAAAGAAGAACAAGAGTTGGATCCAAAAGTCTTACAAATAAAAGAAAAATTGAGAGAAACGGAAGATAACAAATATAAAAAGAATTATTTGGTTTTACAAGACGATGGACAGTTATACTATATGTGTGAGAGGAACGAACAGCTAAGGAAATATATCCCAAAACATTTAGAAAGTGAAGTGTTAAAAGCATATCACAATGAGAATGGACATCTCGGTCGGGACAAGTTGGTGAAAGCACTTACGAGCAAATATTATTGGCCAAACTTGTTTAAATCTGCTTGCAAATATGTAGATACGTGTGAGAAATGCAGATTAAGGAATATGAAAACAATAAAGTGTCCCTTACAAGATACAGATATTCCTCAGTTTCCAATGCAAAAGATTAGTTTAGATATATCAGGTCCACACCCTAGAACATTGTCAGGAAACGTGTATTTAATTCATATAGTGGACGTCTACAGTCTTTGGCCAGAAATATACGCAATTCCAGATAAGAGCGCAGATACGGTCATTAATATTTTTTTACAGGAGTTCGTACCAAGGTTTAGTTGCCCACAAAGTATACTTACAGATAATGGTAGAGAATTTGTAAATAAAAAATTCGAAAAGTTATTAAAAGATTTGAATATAAAACATATAAAGACCTCATATTATAGACCTTCTTCAAATGCTAGAAACGAACGTCAACATCGGACATTGTACGACATTATAGCAAAGATTGTTGATGAACATGAAAAAGATTGGGATCTATTCTTAGGACCTGCCCTTAGCGCTATTCGTACAAATCAAAATGAGAGCACGGGGTTTTCGCCATTCTATTTAATACACGGGAGAGAACCAATACTACCTATAGATAATCTATTAAAACCGAGACGGAAATATATGGGTGAAGAATTCCAAGAGACCATAATACAGGAAATGCATAAAGCACACGTAAGATTAAGGAATAATATAATTAAAGCTAGGGAAAGACAGAAAAAGTACAAAAATGTAAATACAAAATTACAGGAGTTTAAGGTAGGTGATAGAGTTTATTACAAGAAGCATAGAAGAAACTCTAAGTTTGATGCTCGTTGGATTCCAGGTTATTACGTTTTGGAAAAACTAGGTAATGTATCGTATATTATAAAGAACCAGGTCACGGGACATATAGCAAGGGCACACGTTGAACACTTAAGAAGAGATGAAGATGAGATGGAAAATAATAATTATAATAATAATTATTATTCAGACACAAGATATTTAGATGAACAAGCTGGTAGAGGAGCTACAGTAACCCCAAGTTTTAGAAAAGATCCAGCACAAAATCGATTACTGACAACTCCAGGTTATGATGATACTCAAGAACAGACGATACCGAAAACAATAGAAGATGAAAATGTGAATGAAAGTCATTATGATAGTATGGAAGAGGAAATAGGGGCTCCATTTAAGAATACTAGACAGGCAACGAAAAGAAGAATGGATAGACAAAGAGATAGAGAAGTGAAAAGACAAAGGAGAATTAGAGATTATTCAACAAGTGGAGAAGACTTGCCTCTACTAGAAAGGTCCTTAAGGAATTATGATAGACAAATTAGATGGGATATTGAACAGAAGAAATTAGCGGCGGCTAACGAGAGACATACAGACGAAGAAGAAGAAATGGATGAAAAGTCAGAGTCAATTAGTAGCATGGAAGAAACTAATAAGTTGTACGAGGAAGAGGATAGTGATGTGGAGATAGCACTTATTCAAAGAAACTTGGAGTTATTGAAGAAGTGGAAACGTAGGAGATAAATAGATGGAGGATACTGCAGATGGCAAGTTATAAATTTTAGGGTTTGGAGGTGAAAGTGGCGCTTGAAGAAGAATAAGGAAACGGTGAAAAGGATTCAATGTATACTTTTTATAAGTGCTCTTGAGGAGTAGTTAAGCAGTGAGATAGATAATATAGAGGTAGGGTTGTGAGAGGCATATATATATAATTTTTTTCCTCTCTGTGATGGAATGGTTGGTTGATTTTAGGTTGCAACTTCGTGACTTTTAATAGATTGGACGAATTGGATATTGGTACAGTAGGTGGAAGTACTCTATAGCAAATGGACAAGTTTTTATTGGTGCTAGAAATGTCGTGTTTAATGGTAATAATTAAGAGGTTATTATGATAGTTGGTCCAAGGGAAATAATTAACAGGCCGAATCATAAGTTAATTGATAAGTAGAGGATGGCTGCTACATTGAGTTGACACCACATTGGGAATAGGTAAAAGGAATCAAACTGTAGTTTACAATGTTTACTTAAGATGATATTCCAGAGTTTATAAGGTGTTAGAAGTTAAAATAGAAAAAAAAGATAGAAAGTTATGAGGGGAGATAATAAATGGTACGGTCAATGTGGATTATTGATTTTTTTTGTGTAGACAGAACAGATGTGGTTATAATTTAAGAAATTAGTCTGTAGTTAACAGATATACATAAGTGACACGTAAGTGTTTTGCTGAATCGCTCACAGAAATACTGGAAGGACTTGTATAAATAGATATGTGTTACGTTACTTAGTATGAGAGGTCAATGCGGATGGGCCACTGTACGTAGTAATTTTAAGAGAGTTTTTTTTTTGAAAATCCTGTGTTATTCACTATGAGTTTTGTGAGTAATGAGTCATATATAATAATTTTTTTGCTTGAGTTGGTACTGTATATTGATGCTTATTATTTAATTGTTTTATTGAGATTGAGTTTCTATGCTTTATATATGATGTGTTTTTTTCTGGCTTGATTTGGTTTTGTAAAATGTTCTTTAATTAATTGATTTAGAATAGGGTTATTGTGTTCCTAGTCTTTTGGGTAAAAACTATTGGTCCGTAAAAGTGTCCAATAGTGATAGGTAGAAATAGGGTGTTTTATTCTGATTTGATGCATGTTAGGTTATTTTAAAATGTGTTTTTCCTTAAATTAATTTGGAGTTATGACGTCTTGTGTGATTTGATTTTGATTACATGAATGGTTTTGTATATTAAGTTACATGGTTAGTGAATAAGTTATAAAGTTAGTTAAGTAAGTTTAGTTTTTAAATATCTGGGGTTTTGTTTAAGGCTTTTTCGTTCAGAAAAGAGTTAGTAAAAACTACTGAGGGATAATATATTCCTTGTCCACTGATATAAGCTTGGGGGAAGACGGTAAATGGCAGTATATAAGTATGGGATGTACGGGGGCAAAATATAGGTGCTGTGAAAAACCAGCGTTAATTATATTAAAAATGTTCATAGAATATGAACATGGGCTCGTGGTTAAAGATGAGATAACGGAAAATAGACAAGATTGTGGTTGGCAATTTTAATGTTGAATATATAAGGCTTGTGAAAACTTATGTGAAATTGTTTGATACTGAACATAAGGTGTATTTTAAAAAATTATTTTTAAAAAAAATTTTTATTGGCAAGGGAGGTAAATGTGAGTGTCTTGAATATTCATTACGTAAATCTGGTCATGTTGACTATTCATTCTTTATACTTCTCATTCGGTGCGCACCGCTTCTTTCCTTTCTCTAATTACATTGTGTTTGTACATTTTGTGTTTTGGAAGAGTGAGGAATTTTATAAGGTCAAAAGGTACAATAACGATTTTACGAACTATTCTTATGATGTGTATATTTTGTACAGGAACAACAATAAAGAGCCAAGAACGAGCCAAGAACTAAAAACTGTATAGTGGATAACTAGAGTGACTATATAGCAGGGGAAGACTTAAAGAAATAGAATATTCACTTAAGATGGAGTTGGTTTGGGGAAGGTTAGAGGAACTGTGAGAGATAAGGAAAAGGAGGGAATAGAGTAAGGGGATTAGGAGTAAAGATTTTTTCCTTTTATAGGAAAAATTCTTTAATTAACATGGGGAGGTGTAACAGTAGGGGGAATATTAGTTAGTATCTAGTGGGAAATAGCTACAGCACGATTGAGCATCGAGAGTGAAAGGGGAGATGCTCAAGTCGTGACGTAGTGGGTTGTCAAGAGGCAGTTTACATCACGCCTTTGAGCTAGGAAGAAGCGAACTTGTCATCATGAAGAAATAAACAGTCCTACAAATCAAACCTAGCCTTGTTAGTTCTGTAACACTGGTACAATTGTGTACAATTTTCTCCGGTTTATCTTTTGTTAGTAAATTAGTAAACACTTCGGTCAGTTCGGAAAACTCAGGAATGAACTGCCGGTAGTAATTTATCAATCCCAAAAGACTTCTGACTTGTTTCTTAGTAGTCGGAAGTGATAGTTTTAATATTTTGGACACAATTTTATCGTCTGTCATGACAAAGCCATTGGATATGTTGTACCCCAAGAAAGTTATTTCCTGGTAGGCTATGTCTACTTTAGCAGGCTTTACAGTCAGTCCGTGCTGTCTAATACGTTCAAATGTCTGTCCTAACGTCTTAATGTGCTCTGTCATCGTCTCTGTGTGAACACAGATGTCGTCGATATAGCAAATTATGTTAGGAATGTCTACAAGAAGAAGTCGTGTCATACGAACGAAGGTGGCAGGGGCATTAACAAGCCCAAATGGAAGTTTGCACCATTCGTACAGTCCCCACGGTGTGGCAAATGCTGTCAAATGTCTGCTCTGTTCGTCTACTTCTATCTGATAATATCCTTTAGTCATATCTAACGTCGAAAAGAACCTAGCGTCTGTCAGTTCTGTCAGAAGATCGTCAGTGTTTGCCATTGGCTGCAAATCTAGAACAGTAATTTTATTTAGCTTCCTATAGTCGATGCACAGTCTTATTGTATTGTCCTTTTTGCGTATTATCACCATTGGCGATGAGAAGTCTGACTGGGATCGTCGTATGATGTTGTTTTTCTCTAAGTTGATTATTTCTTGGTGCAAATGTTCTTTGTAGTGCAATGGGATGGTGTATGGTCTGCATCTTATGGGTGTGTTTGATGTGAATGTGATGTGATGCTGTACTAATTCTGTTTGTCCTGGGTTGTTGGAAAAGATGGTGTTGTACTGCTGTATAAGCTGTTTGCAACTGTTTGTCTCTGCTTGAGTTAACTTTGGATTGATTTTGATATCCTTCAAGCAGCTAGTTGTGTCTAATGTAGGTGTTGGAATCTCGTCACTAGCATCGTCATCTTCGTGATCTATTATCACTGTACACGCTGTCGTATCGTCTTGTTCGTTGTCTCTGTTGTGGTATGGTCTTAGCATATTTATGTGATATATTTTGTGTTTGTCTTTTATTAGGATTTCGTAGTCTACAGGTGAAATTTGTCTCGTCACTTTGAAAGGTCCCTGCCTAGAATCAGTCAATAAGTGTCTGTCACTAGGTAGTAGAAGAAGAACGTCCTGTCCAGGTGTCAACGTTATTGTCCTGTTACCTTTCTCAGCATACTGTCTATAAGTAGCACCAGATAGTTTTAGTGCATTCTTTGCAATAATACATGATTTGATGATTCTTTCACGCAATGATGTAACATATACGTATGATGATATGGGTTTAAGTACTGGAGTAGAATCAGTTAACATTTGGTGATAAATGGTCAATGGACCGCGTGGTTTGGCACCATAGAGAAGTTCAAAAGGAGAGAAACCGGTACTAGAATGAGGTACCTCGCGATAAGCAAAAAGAATAGCTGGTAGATTTACATCCCAGTTATTGGGGTGCTCTTGCGTTACTTTGGCAAGCATGTGCTTTAGATCCCCGTTAAATTTTTCCACAATTCCACTACTGTGAGGATGGTAAGGGAAATTGAAACATTGCTTCACTCCCAACATTTTGGTGAAAGCTTGAGTAGATGCGGCAATAAACTGAGTGCCCCTATCAGATTGGATAGTGTCTGGAAATACTATCCGAGAAAATATATGGAAGAACACTTCCATTATATCATTGGCAGTAATGTTCTTTAGCGGAATAGCTTCTGGCCAGCGACTACATTGATCAATGACAGTTAGAATATATTTATTCCCTCTAGTAGTTGTATGATTGAGAGGGCCCACTATGTCAACCGATAGTTTTTCAAAAGGTCGACTGGCTAAGTCAGTGACTTGTAACTTTGCCTGTGGGTGTTTACCTTTTTTTACCAGTTTCTGGCAGGTGTCACAACTTCTGCAATATGCTTTAATGTCACTGCAAAATTTGGGCAATGAAACTGTGTCAATAATCTAGATCTGGTCTTAACGTATGCCATGTGCCCTGCAAGAGGTATATCGTGGGCAAGATGTAAGGCTTGCTTGCGATAACTTGTTGGCAAAACAGTTTGCTCTGTGGTGTTGTCACCTTTGGTGTAATACCTGGTGAGTATATCATTTTTCACAGCAAAATGCCATTTTGCATTCTTGGTTACCTTTGGCTTTTGGCCGATCAGATTAAAGTATTTTGACAACGAAGGATCAGCTTTTTGTGCTGTTACAAATGTTTCCTTCATAGTGTTTGTAGGTAGTGTTACTGGGCTGAGTGATTGTATAGCCTCAATTTGCTTACTTTCATCTTGCACTCTAGCAGTAGCTCTAGTTACTGCGTTCACACATTCAATGATATCAGATGATGATGGAACAATGTTATCAATGATGTCATGAGAACTTAGTGCTACATTAGCTACCATACAATCAATAGGTGGTGTGATATTTTCAATGATGACATTTGATGTTGATGTTATGTTATCATCAATACATAGAGATGTTATGTCATGAGGTTTATCATTCACCTCAGGTAAATTTCCAATAATTACATCACACACTGGGTTTGTTAATACAGCGCACTTTACTTTCCCAGTGAGGAAAGGTGTTTCAATATATGCCCATGCTAATGGGTATTTCTCAATATTGCCTGAGAATGTTCTGCATGTTACGTGCCTGCCTGTATAGTCTGTAGGTATTATGAATGTTCTTTTCAGACCAATGAGTGAACTGCCTGTATCACATCAGACTTGCCATTCACATATCCGTGATGGATGTTTATTCTGCCTTTTGAATCTACTACCAAATTAGCTTCTTCATTGGCAATAGGGATGGCGTGACCGCATGTTAAAATACCATCTTCATAAAAGGTGTTACAAACAGAGCATTTGTTTGCGCTGAATATGTCAAAAGCCTGTGCTGAGTTCACAGGATGTTTCTCTGGCTCTTCTTCTTCAGACGCCGAACTATCAAACAAGGCGGCATTTGCTTTGTTGGTCATATGCCTGCCCTTACAATCTTTCCGATGGTGTCCGTACGCCTTACAGAGGAAACATTTACGCAAACTTTTGAAGGATTTACGCTCTTTATCTTGTCTGTTTACCATGTTTAGAAGGTAAGTATGATAGCCAGGGTTTTTATCACACATCTCAGTCTGATGATGAGAATATTTACAATAATTGCAATGGTTAAACTTCTCAGAAGTAGGCCTATGAGGTTTCTGCCTACTATAGGGTTTGTTATAGTTAGCCGCTGCTACAAAGTTAATGTCAGTAGCTTCAGTGGCAAAGCAATGTTTGTTGGCTGTGTAGTACGCCGAACCACGTCTTTCAATCTCATCCACACTAGTGCATTCATTCTCTAACAAAAATTTAGAAAATGCTGAAGGAATCGATGATACAATTTTGTCTCTAATGATTAGATCTTCTAATCTCTGATAATTTTTGTCAATTTTAGCTGCTGAAGTCCATTTGGTGAATATATCTCGGACTAAGCAGAGGTAATCAGAGAACGTTTGAGTCGGTTTTGGGCTCAACTTACTGAATTGTTCTCTGTAACCTGCCTCATCTAACATAAAATGTGCCATAATCTTAGATTTCAGATAATGGTAATCTTTTCTGAGGTCTTTGGGGATGGTTTCAATTACTTTAAGAGGTTCCCCTGACAAACTCCTCATGTACACAATATTCCATTCAGACAGTGGAACTTGATAATGTTCCATTAAAGTTTCAAAATTTTGGGTAAAAGCTGCAATGTAGTCACCCGAGGTATAGTTACGTACAATACCTTGATATTTCTTGTACTTGTTTTCTTTCTCCAGTCTCTCAGATTTCTTAGCCTCTTTGTTAATGGCAGTCTCAGTGTCAAGTTGTTTCATCTTCAACTGTAACTCCAGTTCTTCTCTCTTACTCTGAGCTGCTATTTCTGCCTTCTTCAGCTCACTATCTATCTCAGCTTGCTTTGTCTTTGCAGTCAGTTCTAATTCGGCTTGCTTTAAGGCTGTTTCTGCCTCAGCCTGCTTTAAAGCTCTTTCAGCTGCCCTTTCTTCGCGTTCAGTAGCTTTCTCCTGTACTAGTAGGTATTCAGAGTATTTCTTCTCACTCCACTGTGTTAATTCATCACCATGTAACTGTAATTTTATCTCCATATCAATGAAATCAAATAATGAAGACATGATGAAAAATGTCAATGAAATACCAGCCACACAAAATATGTTATAAGTGGTTAGTAAAGAACAATTTACAATCGATTTCTATTGACGATGCGTGCCTAAAATTGCATCATTAAAGTATGTGAAAAGAAAAAATATACTCAAGTGCCCTGGATGCGGTGAAGAATGGTTGGAAATCGGGCTAGGAACTGTAGGGTCGTTACTTCAAAACCACAAATGACCTCTACGGCAAGGTCAAGGTTTCGGATGGTACGGAAAAAACCTGCTTTGTTTTTGGAGAGAAATGAATTAATGTCTATTTGTTGGTGTGTGCCTGCTTGTCACTAAGTGTTGATTAGGTTTGTATGGCGTTGAGTGTAGTTGTAGGTCGTAAGTTTGTCTGTCAACAATTTTTTTTTTTTTTTTTTCAAAACAAGTTACTTTCTTTCCAAAACTTTCTGCTTCCACAACTCAATGCACAAAGACAATCTACACTTATGTTAACACTTTACAACATTGATGACACATCACTTACATCAAGATAACATTCAGTAAGGACATAGACATCACGTTTACAAGATGGCGACAAGGTCAAAATGGCGACAAGATCACAATGTCGACAAGGTCAAAACGGTGACAAGTTTCACAAATCACAAATGTTTGACACGGTTACAAAATCCAACAATATGTATGCATCGTACGTTTACAAATAGTCTTACACATGTTTAAACAATGTAGTTAATAATGAAAATGAGCCTTCCACGATCGCATTTACATGTACTATAAAGTTTGACAAAAATATCACGTTTACAAACTCTAGTTTTAAATCGTTAATCACTAAAACACGTTCATATCAAAGCCGGACGAATGCCACCACGTCCACACATGTCAGGGTCTTAAACTTGGCTCGCTCACCTAACAGTGTGAGACAGTACAAATACAACGTGATTTGACGTAAGACTCAACGACACACCGTTCAATGGATTTATTCACATATTAAATACGGAACGATGTTCACAACAAGATATATACTGGATGTTTCAATATACACTTACACAATACAGCTCACAACGTCTCACTCTCAAGATGTCCAGACACTCGACTTTCAGCACAGATACCACACAACGCCTTTCTCTCTTCACACGTCTGTCCGAGTCGAAGTCCCCAAGCTGTCTGCCGCTAAGGCGCAACTCGCCTCCCACCTCAGGTGGCGTCACGAGGCATGCGTGCGTTTAGCGTCGTCCTTGCTTGACCGCTGGTCGCTTGTCAGCCAGCAGTCTTGCAGGCCGGTAACCACTATTCGCCTGGCGGCGTAACGAAGTTACGGCGTCCCTACTGGGAGTTAAGTCGCCTGGCGGGCGTAACGATGTCACTGCATCTCTGTCTCCTTTCTGGACTCTGACAAACACATACACACTCTACAGAAACCTTAAGAAGATCGTCCAGATATGAGGAGGTGGGTATGGGAACACATACACACTCTACAGAAACCTTAAGAAGATCTTCCAGCTATGAGGAGGTGGGTATAGGAACACATACACACACTCTACAGAAACCTTTAGAAAATCGTCCAACTGTGAGGTGCGGATGGGAACACATACACACTCTACAGAAACCTTAAGAAGATCGTCCAGCTATAAGGAGGTGGTTATGGGAACACATACACACACTCTACAGAAACCTTTAGAACAGTGGTTCTCAACCTTTTTTGGCACGTGACCCCCTTCACCATATTTTCAGAACGTCATTCCCCCCCCCCCCCCCCCTTTTCGTATTTCCTAACTAAACATTTAAATTTAGTACGACCAAGTACTACAGGAGACAAATGAACATCGTAAACTGATTAGATAAATTAGACGTAGACAGTCAAAATTTTTTGGACATGTTATGAGAAGAAATGGATTGGAGAACTTAGTGACAACTGGCAAGATCGAAGGGAACAGACCAAGAGGAAGACCGAGAGGAAAATACCTGGATGGCTTGGCCACATGGCATGGACGAGACAGGAACACTGAGCTGATCCACAACACTGGTGATCGAGTGAAATGGCGAGTCATGACCGCCCACGCTTTCCGGCATGGCACATGATTGATTGATTGATTGACCTAAAAATTTGGCCCATGAATTCACCATATAAGCTTCACCATATTTTCAGAACTTCATCCCCCCCCCCCTCTTTCGTATTTCCTACCTACAAATGCCCCCCTCCCTCCAGCCCTACACAGTATACGTAATAATGGAAGCACATACTAAAACAAGTCTAGACGTCCACATAAATCGTGATTTGTGGGTCTACTTACTTTATAAAATGAATTTTAGAAAGGTGAGACGAACAGAACCGTAAAGTATGAAGGAAAAAACAAGATCAAGTAATCGGTTCTTGTATTAACGCGATCTTGAAATAATCTTCAATCCCTCCCCCCCCCCCCCCCCCCCCCGGAAACCCAAAAGGGATTCCCCACCGGTTGAGAACCACTGCTTTAGAAGATCGTCCAGCTATAAGGAGGTGGTTATGGGAACACATACACACACTTCACAAAAAACTTTAGAAGATCGTCCAGCTATGAGGTGAGGATGGGAATACATACATACACTCTACATCTCCAGCAGAGGCTCTGGTGACTCAGTGGTTACCTAAGCTAACGAGCTATTTTGTATGACTGGATGTGTCACATAAGCTGGTGCTCGAACTCGCTGTCTGCATTACCAATGAGAATTCACGTTCCCCACACTGCGCTACTAATGGCTTCTCTGTGCTGGCACGTGACACGCGGTTACACGGTGGGCCAATTGTGTACATTCTACAGCATTTTTTTTGTTGTTGCTTTGTTCGTCTGAAGTGTTTGTTTTGTACGTAAATCTGCTGTGCCTGTTTACATCAGAGATGCGACATTTGCTCCTTTCGGCCGACACATCCTACTTTTTCCGACGTTTGTTGACAAGATTAACCCTCCTTGGTGTCTAGTTTAAAAATACATATTAACCAGTAAATTGAAACTTGTGTGACGTCTGCGACGGATGATAAAGCAAACACGCACATACACACATACAACACCCACAGAATAAATAAATTCGCTGGCATTGATTAGTTCTGATAAAAGTAGAGAAAAATAATAGAGACCAGATGACACACTCAATCAATCAATCATGTGCCATGCCGGAAAGCGTGGGCGGTCATGACTCGCCATTTCACTCGATTACCAGCGTTGTGGATCAGCTCAGTGTTCCTGTCTCGTCCATGCCATGTGGCCAAGCCATCCAGGTATTTTCCCCTCGGTCTTTCTCTTGGTCTGTTCCCTCCGATCTTACCAGTTGTCACTAAGTTCTTCAATCCATTTCTTCTCATAACATGTCCAAAAAATTTTGACTGTCTCCGTCTAATTTCTCTAATCAGGTTACGATTTTTATTTGTCTCATGTAGTACTTGGTCATTGGTTTTTCTGTCTGTCCATGGTATTATTTGTGTTTTCCTCAGAAACCACATTTCTGCAGCCATCAGATGTTTTTCATCTTGACTGTTCATTGTCCAAGTTTCACATCCATACAAATGAACAGGCTCTATGTATCCCCTCAACACTCTTTTTCTCTGAAAGCCTAAACACATCAACCGTGTTGAGTCGCAAGCACAGTTTGAAATGTTGTTCGATCAAGTCTCCAAGTTATCACCTACCTCTGCTGAGTCGGTCGGGTGGCTGAAGGCCAAACTGGTAGATTTAGAACACCAGTATCGCACAACACCCTCTAAACAGACGTGTCCGCTGACCAACGAACACCTTACTGCCTTAAAAGCGTTAAAGGCTAACAAAACCCTCGTCATACTGAAACCTGACAAAGGGAGCGGTACAGTACTGATGGACATGTCAGATTACCAGAGAAAAATGGATGTAATATTGTCAGATGAATCCAAATTCAGAATAGATCAAAAAGTAAACAAGTCGGAGGACCTGGATGCTATAATGAGGAAAGAGATCCAGTCACTTGTGAATGCGGGACTCATCAGTGAGGCCACTGCAAAAATGCTCACACCACGTGGCTCGCACACTCCTCAGATGTACGGTCTACCCAAACTTCACAAGCCCGGCATCCCGCTAAGACCTATCCTGTCCATGGTTAACTCGGCACAACACCGAATGGCGAGATGGTTAGCCGAAATGTTAAAGCCAGTACGACAGTCCTTCGATCCAAAAATACTCAGAGATACATTCCAACTGGTGGAATTATTGGATACTATGGACATAAATAACAAACACATGGCATCCATGGATATAGCCTCCCTATTCACTAACGTTCCATTAGAGGAGACAGTGAAAATAATAAGGGAACGCATTGAAGACAAACAACTAAAATTAGGCATACCAACACCTATTCTGGAGAGGCTACTACTACTATGTACCGCCAACATCCAATTCAATTTTCTAACTAAGTCATACCGCCAAATTGACGGAGTGGCCATGGGGAGTCCTCTTGGTCCTATTCTAGCGGACATCTTCATGGCACACTTAGAAGAAAAGAGATCCTCAGACATCAACAACTTGGCCTTTTACCGGCGTTATGTAGACGATATACTAATTATCACCACAGACGAGCTACAAGCAACATCGTTTCAGGCCACAATGAACAAGACGCATAAAAACATCTCTCTATCTATGGAACACGAACACAACGAAGCGTTACCGTTCCTAGATATTCTAATGAGACGTAGAGCAGACGGCACAATTCAAAGATCGGTGTATCGCAAAGAAACATGGACTGGCCAATACCTAAATTTTCAGAGCTTCACACCTGTCCAGTACAAACGGGGCTTAGTACGGACCTTGTTTGACCGTGCTAGAAAGATATGCACCCAGGACACACTGACAGAGGAATTTGAAACTCTGAAGAATGTCTTAAACTTGAATGGGTACTCCACAGGATTTATAAAGCGCCATTGCCAACAGACCAAACCCAAAGCAGACGTAACTACAGTCCCTAAACTCAAGGTATTCATCCAGCTAACCTTTCGAGGGGATGACGTAATGCAACGTCTACAAGACCGGCTTACTACAGCAGTAGGTCGAACATTCTGTGCGGCAACTCCAGTCATTAGATGTAAAACCGTACCCATTCCTACACCAACAGTCAAAGAGCCTGTTCCTCTGTACGCCACAAACAATTGTATTTACCAATTCACATGTAGATGCCAGGCCGTTTACATTGGTCGAACGGAGAGACAGCTTAACAAACGGGTGTCAGAACACATACCTCAATGGGTCAACAAGATACAACACACAGGAGATGCTAGCCGCGAGGAGCCGACACACCGGAAGCTCTCCTCGTCTTCAATCGGCAGGCACATTGTCGCCAGTGGCCACGTTGTGTCCAGAGACACTGCATTTCACGTGTTGTTTAGAACACAAAATACTCGCTTGTTAAAATTTGCAGAAGCAATTATGATCTATCAACGCAAGCCAGAATTGTGTAAACAGAAAGACATGTTAGTCAGCTTAAAATTACCGTGGTAGATAAGTGACATTACTGTGCGAAATTGTGTATATTTCAACTTGAAGGATTTATCTAGTTAATTTCACGTAAGTTGTGTGATTTCTGCAGTATGTACCTGACGAGATGCAGCGAAATATGCCAGGCAATAAATCGTGCAATCTATTGTTTGTGTCTTCGTTATTCAAACTCTTTTTCTCGTTTCAACTGATATCTTTTTATTGGTCAGAATGTTTTTCCTCTTGCTAAAGGTGAAAAACATTCTGACCAATAAACAGATGACACACTAGACAATATAAAGATTAAGACATAGTGTTGCCACATGGGGTTTCGAACCTGTCGCCTCCAGATGATGGCAATGCCTCGCTGAAAGAACAAATGTGCTTCGGATTACGGCCGACTAGAAACAAATAGATGGCTTTATTAACCCAGTTTAACATTTGGCTTCTTGTTTCAGTTGTTTGGATTTGTAAATATACTTAATAGGGATGTTTAAAAACTTGTATTTTAATTTGATAGAGGACATGCAACTTAGAGTGAAATGCCGAGCGTGTAATTCAAATTATTATGTTTCCATCTATTCTTATGTGTACTTATATGTGTGTTGCCTACAACTTAGCACCTGGAATGATAATACTATCTTCTAAGTTGCCTTTATTTACTTCATAATATGTATTGCCAATTGTATTTTTATTATATAGTGTGTACGTCTGTGTGTGAGAAGCAGTGGTAGCTCAGTCGCCTCCTTGCCCACCCGGTGGTCACGTGCTCAAATCCCCGTCAAGGCAAGAGCTCCTTTCATTGACCTAGAATACCAAACTGATCCAGCCTGAAATGGATACCGGGAAATGTTCGGGGAAGTAAAGTCGACCGACCTGATATTGACCACATTGGCCATCGAGTGCGATGGGTGTACAAACAAGACTGGCACCATATAACAGTAGGCATCATATCGTGAACAGGGCTTCATAACTTTACATTTATTTACTTCTCCGTTGATGCATTAGAATGTCAATTTGCCAGGGCAGTGACATATTACTACATACTCTATGGTTTCAAACTGCTTGCACATATGACTATGCCCTTTTTCGTCCTCGTCTGAGAAGGCTAGACACCCAATCCCCTACACCTGAATCAGGTGAGAATACATCATCTGGTCCTTGTTTCCTTCAAAAACTAAATTCGGGGTCTTAACTTCTCTGGTTAAAGGTGGAAGACGTTCTTCTAATACACCCACAGCCCCTATATAGATATGTGTTCTCAATTTGTCAGGTCCGCAACACCAAAATCTTTCCCGCCATCTCGCAGCCAACTTTCGTTTAGGATTGATCAATGTTTTGCAATTGTCAAGGCAGCCATTCCCAAGACGTCTTCAGGTGTGAAATCAGTTGTTTCAGTGCCAAAGAGCGAAAGAAAAAAGTGCAGACGTAACAGTCCACTAACAGGACTGTGTCAGAAGTTCAAAAGGGTTATAACATACTTACGTCACACGGCAGCATACTTGAGGAGGAACAGAGACTCTGGAGCTGGGACACACATTGATAGGACCTGAGGGTATCATAACTGGACACTTCATTGTATGGAACCCACAGGGCGAGCAAAGTAATGGCAGACACAGGGATACATAGAGAGGGGAATTTGGGACAGAGATAAATGATGTGGGATAAACATGGACAGAGCTGTAGGACATAGGACTGCTTGGTGTGAGTTGGTTGAATCATTATGCCCCAGTCGGAAATGGAGGGCAGGAGGCAATGTATTGAATCTATGAGGTTAAAACTGACTCATGTCTGTTTCAGGGCTCACAGTTGTAACAGGAAACGAACGCGCAGTTATGCTTGCGGGCTTGTTGCTGTAGAGATCGGAGGAATATGGACCGGACTGACATCCCGGAAAAGCAGGACGAGAAACTTGACTCAAGGGATGAATGTGATTCTACAAGAACATCCAGTTAATCGGGTTCAGGCTAGAGTGCCCTGTGGGGAAACCACAAAGGAATGGTCGACCAATACAGCATCGATGTTGTCAGTGGACACACGCAGAGGGAAACACAGAGGATCTGAGCACTTATTGACTCGATGTTCGATGATTATCGATGTTCAATGAGGAAGATCTGTATTTCCAAAATATTGTCAAAATGATACCGGTACTGTCAAAAATTGGCGAGCCATGGTAGATCAGTAGCCAGCATATCTTCCCATTGCGTGATGACTGATGTTTACAAATATGAGACTAGTATCTTCTTCTTCTGCGTTCATCCGGGGAGTTTTTCGGACGTGATTGCGTTGTGCCTGTTTACAGCAGAGCTGCGTTCTTGCGCCGTTAGGCCGACTTTTGCGGGCATTTGTTGACCGGGTTACCCTTCCCGGAAGACTAGTATCATATAGCCATACACTTCAAGGCGTGTTATGAGGTGCTTTACTTACTGCATAGAAGTAGAGATAGAGAACACATCAGATAATAAAAAAATCGAAAGATATAGTGATCGCACCGGGATTCGAAACTCCCGCCTCCTTATAAGTATACCTACTGATGGAGTGCGTGTAGTCAGACGCACCACCAGCTAGCGAGGCGCTGTCGTCATTTAGAGGCTGTGGGTTCGACCTATACACCGGTTAGTTGGACTAAAATGTCGACTTCTCGTCGTTGACTTCGGGACGTAAATTGCAAGCACCTCAGAAGTCTGAGTGGGTTCGCCTGATGGCAAGGGATACTGGTAATAGGGAAAGCTAGCCCAGACACACAAAAAATCAGTCCCGCGTCGACTGCGCTCGAGCGAACGAAAGAAAAAAGAAAACTGTTAGTGCGTCGTCTAATCTCCAGTTCTGTTCTCTACTATACATAAGGGCCAACTGTAACTATTAATTTATTTCTAATGCGATTTTCTTGAACCCAAATGCTCCCCAACAACTGAAATTACTTGCAAGTCTGTGTGATTTAGTTGTTCTTTGAGTTCTATTTCCCTGTTCCCCAGGTATTGTCATGATTATATATGACATGTAGAGTGTAGACTAATGTAACTAATTTAACACAAGATATACGTATGAAAATATTTTATTAAATGAACATGGAAATATCGTTAAAAGAGATTCCCGCAAAGCAAATATCTGCAGCTTCAACAAGACTGAACATTTGTATCTTTCGTCAGTTCACGCGTAAACAGCTTCCACTTTGTATTTCATGAAGACTAACACAAGTAATTTAGTTAAAAATTACTAAACACATATCAATATGAAATTCATAGAATGAGATGTATGAAATGCCTTTGCTTTGTTGACTTTATGACTAATATTGTTGTAACAAAGGACATTCGTGTGTATACTATATGCGACGAACAATAAATAATTACACAAAAATTCTGGGGCTAAAGCCATTAGTTATTTACGACCAGTATAGTGTAGACCAGTGTTTCCCCAACGTGGGGCCCACGCCCCACAGGGGGGCAATTCGATTGTTAAGGGGGGGGGGGGCAATTCGAAAATGGAAGAAATCAGCTGGATATAACAAAACGGGGAGACTTGAGACTGAAGTTAACTAAATTGGAACCTGATATAAAATCTCTTTGCAGCAAGCATCAAGCGCAAGGATCTCACTAAATTTAAATAATTACTAATAATTAAAATAATATAGAAAGACCTTTCATTAAAATTATTTTGTACTTGAATTTCAGTTCTCCATTATATGTTTTGAAAATTTACTTACTGTGTTTGCTCAGTAATTTCCTAGTGATTTCTTCCTAAAACGAATCGGTCATTTGGCTAGGATCGGGTGCATTTGCTGCTGTCCCCCCAGTAGTGCGCCTGGTCTGGTCGGGGGCCGGGATCATCAAATAAAAACCCATCACATATCTTCACCTTAGATGTGGGCCTGGTGGACCACTATGGGCAATAGCCACAGTGAGACTAAGGGTCCACACAAAAAAGGGGGGAGGCGGGGGAACCGCCAAACCAAAACAAAACAAAAAAATTTCACTCAAAACACAACCGAAACACAGGGACGCGGGACCTATTTCAGCCAAAATAAGATTCATCTTTTCATTTCATATTATATATAATTATGTAGTGTGTACCCGACGAGATCCAGGGAAATATGTCAGGTAATAAATTGTGCAACCTATCGTGTGTGGCTTTTTGTTTATATTCTCTAAATGATTAAAATGTTATGAGTATGAAGTTGCTAGAATGACAAACAGCAACGGATGTGAAAACAGCCCTATGTCTTGAAAATGATGTCTCCTAGGTTGGAAACATTTTGCTTGATTATGGCCTCAGCTCGACTACTGTACTGAAAGTTAACGGAAAAGCCTTTAGTAGAGTTTGTTGTAACATACACCTTCTTAGACAATTCTCTAGCAGCATTTGTGGCCCGAGAAAATCTGGCTATGTCCTTTTTCATCCTTTGCTTTCTGAAGGCCGTTGAATTCTGAGTTTAACTCATACTCTCTAGTCCATCAGCACCTTCATATGCTCATCCACAATTTCGCGTTTTCGATCTAATTCTGATTCTGAAACAGCGTAAAGTTCTTTTTCTCGCTCATCCAGAACCTCCCGAATCTTGTCAAAAACTGCTCGGATTTGGGTATTTAGATTTCTTTGAATCTGATCAAGTTCATCCAGCGCGCTCTCTAAAGCTTCTCTTTTGGCTGCGAGGTTAAATTTTTCAGCCCGTATCTCATCGAGCGTCTCTTCCACAATAGGTGAGTAAGTCTTCATGGCTTCGTCCACATTGACTACAATGTGGCCTTTGGATTCTTTGTGATCGATGACCGTGCAATCACAGCACACGGGCATGATACACGGCTCACAGAAGAAGTTGAGTGGCTGCATCTGGTGCTTGGTGCAGTACTGGACGTCGTTCTTGCTCGTCTGGTTGACAAAGGTCAACAGCTCCATGATGGTGTGATCGTTAGGCAGGCGCCGTAATTCCTGCTCAGAGATGAGAATCCCTTCGCGACAGGTCGGACACTGTATCTTCACTGTCATTGGCATGCTTCTGAAGACGCCAGTCAGAGATTGTCTGAACTCTCCCTCCACTCGATACATCTGGTAGAGACAGTCCAGACAAAACGTGTGGTGACAGTGCAACATCTTTGGCAGTTTGTCCACGTCGTTATACACTTCTCTACAGATCAGGCACTTCAAGAACGTTTCCTCAAAGCGCTCTTCATCAAAGATCAGGTTACGTCGTCTCTGTTTCTCCAACTCCGACTCCAGAGAATACGTGCCTCGAGTATCTTCACTGTCTTCTGAAATTATATCATGAACAAGAATCAGTCACAAGTTTCAAAACTAGATTTGAATGCATGTCAAATATATAAATCATATTTACTCAAAGATATAAAACATATGAGCTCAGAAGGTAAGAATTGATTTAGTCACAGACGGTCTCCCAGTAGATACTGTAGAGGGGAATAAAGGAAAGGACCTTTCTTTATATTCAAGCTTATTGGGCTTTACAGACCAATCGGCACTCAAGGGATGACGTGGTCAGTATAACACTGACTGTCTTTACTTCTAAAGACACATCCTGGTACTCATTTTAGAATGGGTCGAACTAGGAGCCGGTTGACCTGGGAGCTCAGGTCAATGTAAAAAAAAAAAAATCTGCCTCAATGCGAATTCGAACCCACGACTAGCCACTGTGCTACCGTGGCTTACTTAGGGAGAAATAACCACAATAAAAAGTCACCAGCGCATTGCTTTCAAAGTGGCTAAATCCACGGTGGAAATGGGCAGTGGGGATATTATCTACATCAACCTCTCTCCGACACATCATTTCAATCTGGTCTCTTATCTCCCGCGACCTTGTCTATTTTTTATTTGCTGAGCCATTTTATATCTCTTCCTTTTTCGTTGACATATATGATCAGGCCAAATGTGAAAAGCAAAAGAGCACACCAGGGGTAACTTGGGAATGAAGGATTCAATGACATGTGCTAACAAAACCACCGAACACGATGAGTCCTATTAACCACACTCTTGAAATATGTTATGTTATTTTCTTCTCTTTAGTTCTCCATCAGTAAGCTTTTAAAAAAAGTTAGTTGCATATAATATACAGGAGATCGCAGTCAACCTCAGCATTGTTTGGATATTTGTGATTTCTTGTCAAGGTTACTTTCAGTAGTTTCTCATTGCTTTCTGCACCATCGGCACTCATACCATTGTATGAAAATCAATCCAAGGCTGTCTGCTGCCAAATCGCGATCAGCTGTGTTACGAACGTGGAATGCGGGATGACGAAATGCTTTCCCAACCTCTCCGCCACAACGCCGGATAGTAAGTTAATACTTACATAGAGCACACACACACACACACACACAACACACAGCGAGTGCACATACACAAACACACACCATCAGACAGGTAGAATTCAGAAAGATCTGTTTGTCAGAGGGCAACACCACACCACGGGATGTCAAGAATTCACAACCGTACTCTGGTTTCAGACTAACTGTTATCCAAAAGGAGATAGCAGACACTCATTAATAATGCATGCGGATTTTAAATTCGAGACCAATCCAAGAAGTTGGAGTTCACTTCAGAACCTGGCTGTCGCGGATACAACTTTTCCCAGACACCTATTTAGTCCTGTGGGTTGGCGGGGCAGTCAGGATGCATGCAACTACTGTCCTGTAATAATAGCACGCGTACTGTTTGCATTAACAGTTCATAAATAAACTTATATACATTGTTTGGCGCTAATAGAAGTAGAAGTACGAAGAAAACGGGATTAGAGAACGCATTAGACAACATAACAATTGAAAGCTACAATAGCCGACCGGAATTCGAACCTGTCACCTCCACATGACAGTAATTCCTAGCTGTAGGAACAAGTGTACTTCGACACATGACCAACTAGACATCCCACGCCAGGGATTCCTACAGGATAAGTCACGTCAATTTGTATATTGTCTGCTGTGTTCTCTAATCCTTTGTTTCTTCTACTTCGTGTTTTGTTTGATGTTAGTGGCCTCAAAAGGTTCCCCAATTTATTTATTTTTTTTTAGCATATCCTTTACAGGACTTAGCTGTCAACACCAGCATCTTTCAGCTGTATGTTGATCTCTTGGCAAGATTACGCTCAGTAGTTTGCCATTGCTTTCTGAACGGCCGGCTCAGTATCCCGCAAGTCACGAGCGGGGGTCGAACCGCCTCAGCTCTCGCTCCGCTACGAGACTCTGCGTGATAAACGGGATTACAGAGAGAAAGTGTTGTAACCCCACAGCCAGAGAGACCGGCCCCCAATTGTTACTATCTATTAATCACCCGGTGTGGGATTTGGTCTATCGCGGCTTTGTTTTCTTCTCATTTTTGTAATGGTGTAATGTCTATCCCTTTTCCTAGTTTATGACAGCCTTCCTAAACTTATTTTATGACAGCTTTCCTAAATCTATTTTATGACAGCTTTCCTAAACCTAATTTATGGCAGTCTTCCTAATCCTATGTTATGACAGCCTTCCTAAACCTAGTTTATAACAGCCTGTTTAAACCTAGTTTATGACAGCCTTTCTAAACCTAGTTTAGGACAGCCTTCCTAAACATATTTTGTGACAGCCTTTTTAAGCCTATTTTATGGCAGCCTTCCTAAACATATTTTATGAGAGCCTTCCTAAACCTATTTTATGACGGCCTTCCTAAGCCTAGTTTATGGCAGCCTTCCTAAGCCTAGTTTATGGCAGCCTTCCTAAACATATTTTATGACGGCCTTCCTAAACATATTTTATGACGGCCTTCCTAAACATATTTTATGACAACCCTCCTAAACCTATTTTATGACGGCCTTCCTAAACCTATTTTATGACGGCCTTCCTAAGCCTAGTTTATGACAGACATCCTAAACCTATTTTATGAGGGTCTTTCTAAACCTAGTTTATGGCAGCCTTCATAAACCTCTCCCCTTACATGAACGATGTGTGATTGACCTCCCGTCATATCTGCCGATAATATTTTGCTTCCGTTTGGGTCTTTCTCTTTTGTCTAGATCAGTCGCCAAGTACCCTATTTATTTAATTTGGGTTCATTTTTATTGTACATGTTTAGTGTGCATAGTGCGATTTGTCTGTCATGACTATTTATGTTTGCACGTGAAGGCTTGGCTCCGCAAAGTCGTTCCAGTTTTTGCCACTGTCTTCTCTGACAGCTGACATCTCACACTTGCATGTTCTCTGTCTGTCTGTCATTCTTCTTGTCTCTCTCTCTCTTTCTCCCTCTCTATCTGTCCGCCTCTCTCTCTCCGTCAGCCTTTCTCTCTCTGTCCGTCCGTCTCTCTCTATCTCTCACTCAGCCCCTCCGACTTCCAATTCTTTGTTACATTCTCACAGTTTGACCGCAGTTATCCCTATTTCGCTGACGTTAATTGTCTGTCACCGGGTGAAAGTTGTGCTAAAGACAAACACTTACCAATGTCTGCAACAGTAGGCAGCAGACACATACTAGTGGACTTGGCTCTACTCAAACCCCGACTGAACATAGTATATTCCTGAAACTGTTATATCTTAAAACGACTTGAGCACTTTGCAACGATTGTATTTGTTTAAACAGCTTGTCTAACAATAAAACAGAACCGACACAGAAACGCTATCAAATAAGTTAATAAAGAATATACATGACTACATTAACGCACACCAGAAAGCAAAGATCACACTATAGCGAATGATACATAGTTCACAAAAAGTCCAGCCATCACTATGAAACAGATCTAAGAAATCAACTAGGGTGTGTTGTAAAGCCTGCAAGTTAGACCATGTAATGTTCGAGTGTGTTAGCCGGCAAGTCAAGTTAAATTATCATACAAAGAAAAGTCGCATAACAAGACAGGTGTTGCCGCAGGTACGTGCAGTAGAGCGTACAAGTAGCCGACATCACAAACAGCCTATGTCATTTTTTATGCGTACATATTTAATGATGTAAATACTTAAATGCCGAGAGGCCTGTATTCGGAGCTGATGTTGTCAATCGTTCATGAAAGTATGAAAGTATTCGTGACAAACACCCAATCAAACATTTGGTTTCGTGTTATTTGTGGCTGTAACTGTTGTTTCTTGATAATGTACCAAGTCGTTTACGGAAAACAGATTTAATCACATATGGCGGGAAAGACGCTGGGTCATTCTCCACTTCTGGAAATTCGAGCATTTCTATTCCCCGAGTGTCTTTAATGCCCATGGCTACCATCATTGTAGTCAACCCCAATCTCTTCTTCAGGGACTATGCCTTTCATTACTGTTCTTTTTAAACAAATGTAATATTTAATATGGCCGAAGTATTCCTATTTCCGGGACAGGATCGTGTTTTGTTTGATGTTCAGATCTTGTAAAATGTGATTACGTTTCTTCTTCTTGATCCACGATACTGTAATAATTTTTCTGCAACATTTAACTTTAAAGGTCCCCATTGTCATTTGTGTCTGCGCATTGATCCGTGATGTCAGGAAAGATGCATGCTTTAAGAAGTGTTAATTTTATTATAACTTGTGTATACTCCTATATTAACCCCGTATAATATCTGTAGTGTTGGGAAATACGTGTACTTAGCTAACATTAACTCAAAGAGCTCAAAGAGAAATAAAGTCATCACGTCCTTCCAAAGCTAACTTCTTGTGATTTAGTGAAGCAAAGGCAAACTACAGAAGGTAAAACTTGCCCAGTAAATTACAAACATCCAATAAAAGCTGGGGTTGACGGTAACGTCCTGTAAAAAGACATGCACATAACTTTTTTAAAGCTCAGCAGTATCGTCTTCTACCTAAATTTTCAAGAGCACAACCAGTAGCTTGTAGTGTTATGATTACTGTTTATGCCTGGTGGTTCAAGGTTCAAACCCCGCGAGTGGTGAGGTTCATTAGGTGTCCAGTTAATCCTGGGACATACTTAGCACTTATAAAATGGGTCCTGAAAACATGTCTGGGATATGAGGCGGTCGACGTATTGCTGACCACACTGTCCCTCAATTGTCGTTTGTTCAGAAGCAAATAGGTCAGGCACCATACTCCTGTATGTCACGATGGCGTACCACATCAACGCCAGTTACAAGGTACAATGTGTATGAGCACAACAGCCGATGAACGCGACCATATATTACAACATGGCGCTGGGTTTGAGAGAAGGAGCCCATGCACTGCTGGATCCATAACAACCGGCCAACAGAGCCTCTGTGGCATGGTGAAAGAATGCATTTACCAGTGTACATTATGAGCACATCTGCCGAGACAAGCCGCAAACCGGTGCGGCTCAGAATTTCTCCATACCTTGTTTTATCTTAACCGGCTCGTAGCGAAGGGGTTACGGATGAAATTCGCACGTTCGAAACACAGCTGCGGGCGATTTGAAAGCAGACCGTTTTGCGCTGTTTTCATACACTGGTTTCAGTGCCGGTTGTTAAGAAAGCAATGGTACGCTACTGAAAAGAAACTTGCCAAGAAATCACAGCCCAAAAATGCTGGGGTTGACTACTGTGACATTTCTAAACATTCATAATGTCAGAGCCAATCAACCCCCCTTCCGAATAAGGAGGACACAAGGCTCCAGCGGTTCACCATGGTAAAACAAGGCTCCAGCGGTTCACCATGGTAAATCAAGGACACTCCTTGATTTTTAAAAGTAACAACAACCCCCCCCCCCCCCCCCCCCAAATCCCTTCCACCCCGGAAATTTTCAACGGCGGAGTTAACACCTGAAAATGGAATCCGCATACACTGTTGAGAATTAATACTTGTGCAAAGACAGGGGCAGACAACTACATGATTTACCCCCCCCCCCCCCCCCTTTTCTCCACAATTCCAGGAACGCCAACCCAACCATAATGGCGTCACTTTTCGCGCTGAAAATGAGCCTTGCTATTGGTGCGGCCAGGGAAATTCACACTAACATAATTTATGTTAATGTATGGGCTCCGGAGATGTTGTCGGAGAAATGCACTGTTTGCGCGCAGTTGCCAAAATGATTCGTCAAGGTTGGACATGTTGTACAGTCCGGGAGATGTGGTGTAGTTTTTAAACCTTGACGACATTGGTAAGTTGGAAATTATAGTGAATAAACCTAAGACTATTAAATCTAAATAAAAAGGATCTGAACTTAGAGCAGAGTTTTCTTTGTGAAGATCTACAGTAATCCCCGGAGAATTATGCGCATTTTCTTTGACTTAGAAAAATAGTGCATGATTATCTTTCTGGTCCAATGCATGCCCTGTATGAGGGATGATCTTTCCATTCTCTATTTATTCAATCATCATATGTAGATAATGATTAGGCAAAGATCTAACATGATACCTTTTCTGGGTATCTCTTATAATATCTTTGTCTCTATGTTCAGAGGAGACTGTTTCTTTGTATGTATATTCATGTATAAAGAATTAATAATGAGTTCATTTATATATGTATACATATGATGTGGTGTTGCCTTATAAATATGATATGTGGTTACCTATACGTTTATACGGGAGAAAAGAAGCAATGCCAAGACGGAGAAATTGTATCACCCTTGCTGATGGCCACCAGATATTCTCGGCGGCAGAGCCTGGAAAGCATGAGGATGATTCACCTCCATAAGGACAGGAGTGAGAGAGACATATCATGTCAATATAAGGAGTGAAGGACTGCATCAGATATTGAAGTAATAGAGCCACCTTTGTGTTATAATCACTTCACCTTCCCCCTCTTTTTTTTTCTTTCCTCTTCCTCTTTGTTTTTTTCCTCCTTGTTTCTGTGGGTATGGTTATATTGTTTGGCACATATTTTCTGCAGGATATGGTGGTCTTTGATTGGCTGAAATTGGGGTATATTCATGAAAGATGAAGAATGTCATCAGGATGGTCAAGATCCTCAGTGCCGGAGGAGATTGCTTTACCATTGCAGGAAGAGTAAACCTCCATTAATCATCATTTTTGCCCATCCGTTGGCAGACATAACCCCAACATGGTGAAAGCAGATAAGTATTTTATACTACCCGCTCGTTTCATGATTCCACCACCCTCAGAATCCCGACCAAAGTATAAATCTTTTTCGAGGTTTTCTATTTAGAAAATGGACATTTACCCCGTGTGCTTTAGAAAATGGCCTACCCATTGTGCTTTAGAAATGGATATTTACCCATTGTGCTTTTAAAAATGGACATTCACCTCGTGTGCTTTAGAAAATTGAAATGTTTCCACGTGTGCTTTAGAAAACTGACATTTTCCCCGTGTGCTTTAGGGATGGACAATAATAAATTTGTAATTTTAGAAGGACTAATGAACCCATCGATACCATCTGAGGTGATGGAGAAAACCGTTAACATCTCACTAAAAACGGGGAAGGTGTTAGTATAATTCTTTCGTTGTGAAAGCACCTGAACTGTTAATTAAGAAACTAGATATAATTAGTATGTCTTGTATTGAGATGTTATTGTTTTTGTAGTTGTTTATTTATTGTGGTTGTGTAATAACATGCTATGTCACACGAGCATACTTACTCCCTCTTTCCCCCATGTTATCACAATATAATGTTACAATTTATACTCGGGAGTTGGTTATTTACTTATTTGTGTTTAAGTTTTATGTATGTTCTCAGTTAGAATACTAATCAAATGACAACATCACAATGGGGGCGATTGTGGCGGGATACCCACGCGGACTTTCAATATACCAAGAGTGAGAGTTCTCCTCTCTGAAGTTCGGCAGCTTTTCTATGCTCCACTGGCCCTCTGTTAGAAAACTTCAACTTATGATCAGTCTCTACCCCTAGGGAATCTTATCGAGCCATTTCAAGTTTTCTCATAACAGTTGACTATTAGGATTTGGAGATTCCTCTCCCATTTAATTTTGTTTTAACACGCCACAACTACGACGTCCTCTAAAAGATATGCAACTAACGTTTTTAGTTTCATCTTGAGTGCCCCGGTAGCGCAGTGATCGGAACGCCTGCCAGCCGATCCGGCGGTCTGTGTTCGAATCCCCATCAAGGCGGAGGTGTTAAAACTGACCTTGACTGACTCCCAGGTCGACCCAGCATAGAATGAGCACCAGGAAAGGTCCTGGGAAGTCTATGTGTCCCTCGTGATATTGTCTACATCACGCGCCGAGTGCCTTTTGGTATTTAAACATGTAGGACTAGCACCATATACCCAGTACTCCTCAAGGCATGTAAATGAGTCCTTTTCCGTTAATTACGTTTCGTCTCAGCAGGACGATAACCTCAGACAGACAACCATTTGAACAGTCATGTGTCTGGTGATAGCTGTGTAGCGTACTCGCCTGTCTACATGAACGACAGGGGTTCGTTTACCCGTATTGTGTGACCCAGCAACCTTACTTCTGCAAACCAGGACTATGTAAGTCTGAAGACGTTTACTGACAGCATTTTAAGGAAACATCTTCTTCCCCGTCATTATGATAACACTTAAAACCGCCATCTGTGTTATACCTTTTGATGTGCTTCTTTACGTTTGAAAGAAAAGAGAAATCACGACAGAAAACAAGCCAAAACTAAATAAATATATAGCCAGGCATCATAAGAGAATCTAGGTAGGATCTGAAACAACCTCAATAGCAAGTCACCAGACGCGGTTTTGAAAGCTGCTGAATTGTACAGCACCGCAGGCAACCAAAACCCCGTCTAACCTGCCCAATGAGTTTGTAGGCAGAGTATGAAACTACCTATGTACAGTTGGCCCATCCCCGCACGCTGAACTATGTCTGATGTATGTAAAGAAACATGTCCATAGGATGAAACGCAGGCGTTTGGTTGAAAGTGTAAATTGTGTCAATCGGTGAACAGGCGCTGCGTTTGAAGTTGTTTATACAAGAAGAAGACCAGTTATTTTTAGAAAGACAAGAATAAGGGTGCAGATTTTTTTTTTTAAATGCCCGCTAATATTGAATTTCATTGTTGAGAAAAATTGAAAACAATTTTAATTTTTAAAAATGGTGCATGCCTTTTGCAGAACGTTGTGATCAATCCGAGGTTGTTTTCTAAGCAATTGTACGCTCAGTAGTTTGCATTGCTATCTGAACGAGACGTCAACGTTTAAGTACGTACACTTATTTCGTATGGTTCTGTCACACCCGTTTGCTCAGAAAAATGTTTAGAGTTTTTTTTTTCTCCCTTCTACAATCTTGGTTTGTTCTTTTGCCATATTTAATTACTTTGAATTTACACTTGTATTATATCATCTAAACACAGTTTGTTATTTTTACCCATGTATTCACAGCCAGTTCTCGAATTCACAGTGTACATTTAACTCTTAGTGGCATACGTTTGTGTGGTTGTTTTGTTTTTCTTGCTTGGCGCAGAATTATTCCACGTCTATGAGGTTTCAAAAGTTGTCCCTTAAATTGTTACCGTGCAGAGTCCTTTATATTTAAGTATGTTTCTGGGGGTTTTCCCCCAAAACTCTATTGCTCCTATATAAACTTATAAAGTGAACACTTTAAAATGATTTTTTTTTTTGCAAATCCTTTACAGGACATCGCTGTTAACATCAGCATCTTTCAGCTGCATATTGATTTCTTGGCAAGATTACGCTCAGTAGTTTGCCATTGCGTTCTGAGCGGCCGGCTCATCATCCCGCAAGTCACGAGCGCGGGTCGAATCGCTTCCAATTCTCGTCTCGCTGCGAGACCCTGCGTGGATAAACGGGGTTACGGAGAAAGTGGTGTAACCCCTCAGCTAGAGAGACCGGCTTAACATGATATACACATCAAAAAGACACGAACATGCAAAAAAAAATTACCGGTCATCGATACTGGTCTTCTATGACAAATGCTTGGGGAAGTGGCAAGGCTAGAATAGATTGCTTCGTTTATGCGGTTACAACAATTCACTTTTTTTATATTCCCGTTATTTCACTTTTTATGTTCATGTTATTTCACTTTCTCAACTGAAAATTGCTAGTGAATATTTAAGGTGTACACATTTTAATATACAGTGTGAGATTTACAAGTTCTTAGGTGTAACAAGGGTGAGGACTGTCCACTTATAAGAGCATTTTGATGTAAGAAGAAGGGACAATCTGTCTAATTACTTTTAGGAAGAGGTTATATAAGAACTAACAAATGAAACAAGATAACAAGGAAGCCGATAGGAATCACAAACATGGGCATTTATATGTAAAAAGAATGAACCTCTGTACACCAAGTAATAAAACTGAAATGAAATGATAATATAAATCCGTCAATTTAGAAAGGAATCGAAGCCTTACCCGTTTTAGCGTCATTCTTAAACTGTTGCAGTTTCTCCTCCACTCTCCTATTCTCATCCATGCTGAAGCGTTGCACAACGAACCTCTGTGATTTTCTCTGAGGTGTTGTCACAGTGAAATGTGATTGCACAGGAAAACAAAGAAACAGGTAGCTCAGCAGGTAGGTGTACGTTGACAGTAAGTCCTGACTTCACTGCACAGTAATCTGCCCTGTCACTGTTTGGTGAAGGCGCCTGTCTTTGGTTTTTGGGTACGTGTTGCCAACGCTGTTACTTGTGAAAATACGTGGGAGGTAAGCTGACTGATGGGGGTAGTGCAACTACCTGCGAAGTATATGGTGTTATATATAATCACACACACACACTTATATACAAAGACACATACTTATCTACCTACCTACCCACCCATACACATGCAACACGCGTGTGCACACACAGACATACATACATACAATTAGGATCAATATGAGAAGACACGTGTAAAAAATGAAAGTGCATCAATATTATAAATAAAACCATCAGAAACAACTGCAATATTAAACACAACCGGCGGGTGCGTTGGTGTAATGGGTGGGACACTACGCCGACAGTGGCATGAATGTGGTCAAGCGAGAGTTCGATGCTACCAGCTGTAGTCGTTCGCTATGGGAGGGAAAGATTGGCCACCTAATCACCAGTGCACCCGGCTATAAATTCTTGCTACGGGTCTTTTCTTTTCTTCTAATTCCCATATCCTGTTATAGACATTCTTGTTGTCTATTAGATTAGTATTTTGTCTTATATTCATCATCATCTTCAACTTTTGCTGTCAATATACTATATTCCTATTCACCATAATGTACCATCTTCTATGTAGAACGTCGCTCTTATTTAAACCCGGTGCGAAGATCCTCGATCTTTCGCCAGTTCCCCTGCCCCGTGCATTGTCATGCCACGGGTGTCTTTACTATCCTTTGTCCACCTTCATGTTGGTCGGTCCCTGCCTGCTTTTCCTAGGATGCATGCTTCCATTATTGCTCTTTCTAAACCATTCATTCAGTAGCATGTCCTTTGCAGAACCTCGCTCCCATAACAACCTTCCGGAAAACTTCTCGATCACAAGCAAGATGTCCCGCGTCTGATACATCCATCTGGAGATCATCCGCCACATCCTGCACCCATCTTCTCTTTGGCCTTCCTCTTCCTCTCTTCCCAGGCATATACCCTTCCATTATTGTTCTCTCCAAACTGTCGTGACGTTTCAAGTGACCAAAATACTTCAATTTTCTTTGTTTTATCGTCTTTAATAGCCATCCCTCCTCAATATTCAACTCTTGAAGTATGGATTCATTTGTTCTTTTCTTTACCCAAGATATTCTTTCGAAAAA
>JACEFZ010013108.1:0-34716 GCA_014155875.1 Cepaea nemoralis
GAATGAACAATGGAAATGTTAAGGGCTCCATTCATAAAACTAGCAAAAAGTATTCCGGGAAAGCAAAATAGAAAAGAAAAAAGGGGTGAAGGGAAATCTTAAAACTGAGGACAAAAAAACAGAAAAATGACAAACAAGAATATGCTAGATAATAAGAATAAAAGATAAATGTGGGAGGCTAAAGAAATTTTGGTTAAACGAGCAATGAAAAAAAATTAAATTTAAAATTCCATTAAATACAAAAATATGCACAGACAAATCAGTGAGCTTACGGGTGAAAATAAGAATAATACAGGGTTTTTGAAATAAAAAACAGAAAGATAATTTTTAAGGAAGATGCTAAAATGAGAGGTGGAATGAGTTATAAGAAATTATATGAAGGAAAGGGGAAAAATTTAACAGAAGATCGTAATTAGAAGGTCCACCTATTCTGAAAGAAGAAGTCGCTGACGCTATGAAACGTATGAAGAAAGAAAAAACAGCTGGGCCAGATGAAATCACAATAAAGAATTAGAATTGGGGGAATTTGGAGTAATATATTACCAAAATTTTATGATTTTACAGCAGTGGATATTTACCCAGTGATATGCTGAAATCTGTATTTATAGCTATACCAAAAAGACCAGGAGCAATTGATTGTGAAGATTTTCGTACAATTAACCTTATAAACTATATCACTAAGCTTCTACTCAGAATCATAATGAGAAGAACAAAAAAGAAAATAAAAATGGAAATTAGTGAAGAACAGGTATGGATTTGTGGAAGGAAAGGGCACAAACAATGCAATTTATACATTACGGACACTAATAGAAAGGTCAATAGAGAAACAGAGAGACATATATTTGTGCTTCATAGATTATACTAAGGCGTTTGATAAAGTAAAACATGATGAACTGATTAAAATGTTGGAAGATATCAACACTGATGGAAAAGATTTAAGAATAATAAAGAATATTTACTGAACCAAGTAGCAGCAATTAAAATGGGAAATAAAGAGGGTAGTTACGAACAGATAAAGCTAGGAGTACGACAAGGGTGTGTCTTGTCACCAGATCTTTTCTCCCTTTATAGCGAAGTAATAATGAGAGGGATCAAAGAGATGCCAGGAATACTAGTTGGAGGTTATAATATAAAATATATACGCTATGCAGATGACACAGTATTGGTGGCGGATAATTCAACAGACCTACAACAATTATTAGACGTTGTAGTAACAGAGAGTGCAAGGAAAGGACTCTCCTTGAATATCAAGAAAACAGTAACAATGGTAATATCAAAGAAAATGGTGACACCAAAATGTGACATAGAAATAGAAGGGAAAATCCTTAACAAGTTGATAATTTTAGATACCTAGGGGCATTTATAACATCAGATGGAAGATGTGTAACAGAGATTAGGAGCAGAATAGGGCAGGCAAAAGCCGCATTTCATAAAATGAAGAGTATCTTATGCAATAAGTCCCTATCACTGAATGTAAGAAAGAGAGTGATGAAATGCTATGTAGAACCAGTTTTGCTGTATGGCAGTGAATCTTGGAATGTAAATGAACAAATTAAGAAGAACTTAGAAGCAACAGAGATGTGGTTCCTGAGACGAATGTTGCGAATTCCTTGGACTGCCAGAGTAACTAACGACGACTGCCTGAAACAGGCTAACGAAACTAGAACATTATATACAACAATAAGACAGAGGCAAACAGCTTTCCTCGGTCATGTGATGAGAAGAGAGGCATTGGAGAACATCGTAACAACTGGAAAGATCGAGGGGAAGAGAGCCAGAGGTAGACCAAGAGAAGTGATGCTGGATGGATTGAGACGGTGGCATGGAGGAATGTCAGCAGCAGAGTTGATCCAGAAAACCAAAGACCGAGATCTATGGAGAGCCATGAACGCCTACGCCAGCCGGCACGGCACTTGATGATGATGATGATATTTACCATAACCATTAATGATAATCGCATAAAGCCATCATTTTGAATAAAGACGCTATACATAGGAGATAAGAATTAATGTTTACATGAGCTCTTTTTCGATAGCGTGATGTCCTCCTAGGGATTCAAGTGTAACCTTGTCACATATGGGGAAGTTTCTCGAAACGTAGATGACATGCAGTTTGTAAGGCACATGATAGTGATGTTATAAGTGTACAATGTCAGATTGACTATTTTTAAACGTTTGTGTGTGCAGCAAGAAAGGACAATGTTTGCCTTTTGTGCTATATGTGTTCCCTCTGACACAATTACGGATGTTTCTGTGTGATTATAAATCATCTACATGCTTTTAGTCCACCTTTACAGAATAAGAGTATTGTTAATTATAAGAGAAGGCTTAACAGATTATGAGCCAAAGAAAAAGTAGGTTTAGGACAAACAAAAGTGGATGGCGGAAAATGGGAAGTAGGTTTGTGCTACAATTATGACTTAACAATTGTTAATATGGTAGCAGACATGTTGTATTATATCATTTTGACGATATGAAAGCCCATGGCAGATACAGGAAGTCGCTTAAGAAGATTGATCATCCCATGACAGTTAATCAGTTAACTTTTCCACCAATTTTAGTGGAATCTTTGGATAGACGTAAACAAAAAAATCTCTCCCGGTAGTAAAACTTTAACTACCTGGAAGTTCAATTTTCTTTCCTGAGGGCCACAAATGTGCAATGCTAAACATGAAAACATAGTGTATATTTTCTGTTTACTTCAAGAAAAGTACTGATGTTGCTAGAACTTATCATGTTAATCCCTTTTACCAGGGTCACTCATTATAAACGATCACTAATGCATTAGCTCATGGGCTGGTATGTTTATGCAATGTGTTGGCCTGTCCACACCACAGTTATGTTATAGTGTGCCTAGAGGCCAAAGGCGAATATCGTTCACATAATTGACGTAATACTCGACGAGTATTGTGTTCACCAGAATTAATTGGCTCCCGTAGAAATAATTGGAAGAAGCAGAGATTGTGGATGTCTAGTTGACCGTGTGTATAGTACACATGTTCCTACAGAGATGCAGTGTGGCTATTTTGGAGGTTGCAGGTTCGAATCCAGGAGTGATCACTATAGCATTCAATATGTGTTATTGTCTAGGATGCTTTAATCACTACTTCCTCTACCGTGGGTGCCTGGCAATGTTATCCTTATGCTGTGACACGTGCTATATAATGATTGAAGTTAACATAACATGAATGCGGTTATATGGCAACTATCCTAATATATACAGGGAAGAGTCCCAGTGAAAATAAAGAGCACATGTTTCATAACTCGAGTTCGCACAGATTGAATTCATGGTGTTAGAAGTCAGAACGTCTGTGCCTCACATTAGTGCACATATTTGTAAATGTAAATGCTCATTAATACCAATGAGAAACATTAACAGAAATCAATGGCAAACTATTGAACGTAAATTTGGCAAGAGATCACACACAGCAGAAAAATGCTGGAGTTGACAGCGAGGTCATGTAAAAGATATGCAACTAACTAGATTAGATAGCTCATGTACCACTTTCTGGAATGTTCATGTCACCAACAAGTGTAGTATCCAGATATTTAATAAATGGATTTTAAATGAAAAATAAAATTTCATGAAATAATGTGTTAGTGTAAAGTCAAACCATGGGCAGTAGAAGTAATTACACCCATGCCAGCTTACAGCAAAAGTACTTACATCCATGAAAGCTTACAGTAGAAGTACTTACATCGATGACAGCTTACCGTAGAAGTACTTACATCCATGACAGCTTACAGTAGAAGTACTTAGATCCATGACAACTTACAGTAGAAGTACTTACATCCATGACAGCTTACAGTAGAAGTACTTACATCCATTACAGCTTACAGTAGAAGTACTTACATCAATGACAGCCTACAGTAGAAGTACTTACATCTATGACAGCTAACAGTAGAAGTACTTACATCTGTGAGAGCTTACAGTAGAAGTACTTACATCCATGACAGCTTACAGTAGAAGTACTTACATCTATGACAGCCTACAGTAGAAGTACTTACATGTATGACAGCTTACAGTAAAAGTACTTACATCTATGACAGCTTACAGTAGAAGTACTTACATTCATGACAGCTTACAGTAGAAGTACTTACATCTATGACAGCCTACAGTAGAAGTACTTGCATCCATGACAGGTTACAGTACAAGTACATACATCTATGACATCTTATAGTAGAATTACTTACATCTGTGACAGCTTACAGTAGAAGTACTTACATCTATGACAGCCTACAGTAGAAGTACTTACATCCATGACAGCTTACAGTAGAATTACTTACATCTATGACATCCTACACTAGAAGTACTTACATCTATGACAGCTTACAGTAGAAGTACTTACATCTGTGACAGCTTACAGTAGAAGTACTTACATCTATGACATCCTACACTAGAAGTACTTACATCTGTGACAGCTTACAGTAGAATTACTTACATCTGTGACAGCTTACAGTAGAAGTACTTACATCTATGACAGCTTACAGTAGAAGTACATACGTCCATGACAGCTTACAGTAGAAGTACTTACATCTGTGACATCTTACAGTAGAAGTACTTACATCTGTGACAGCTTACAGTAGAAGTACATACGTCCATGACAGCTTACAGTAGAGGAACTTACAAACATGACAGCTTACAGTAGAAGTACTTACATCCATGACAGCTTACAGTAGAAGTACTTAAATCCATGACAGCTTACAGTAGAAGTACTTACATCTGTGACAGCTTACAGTAGAAGTACATACATCTGTGACAGCTTACAGTAGAAGTACTTACATCTGTGGAAGCTTACAGTAGAAGTACTTACATCTGTGACAGCTTACAGTAGAAGTACTTACATCCATGACAGCTTACCGTAGAAGTACTTACATCTGTGACAGCTTACAGTAGAAGTACTTACATCCATGACAGCTTAAGTAGAAGTACTTACATCGATGACAGCTTACAGTAGAAGTACTTACATCCATGACAGCTTACAGTAGAAGTACTTACATCCATGACAGCTTAAGTAGAAGTACTTACATCTGAGACAGCTTACAGTAGCAGTACTTACATCCATGACAGCTTACAATAGAAGTACTTACATCGATGACAGCTTACAGTAGAAGTACTTACACCCATGAAAGCTTACAGTAGAAGTACTTACATCCATGACAGCTTACAGTAGAATTACTTACATCGATGGCAGCTTACAGTAGAAGTACTTACACCCATGAAAGCTTACAGTAGAAGTACTTACATCCATGACAGTTTACAGTAGAAGTACCTACACCCATGACAGTTTACATTTGAAGTACTTACACCCATGACAGTTTACACTAGAAGTACTTACATCCATGACAGTTTACAGTAGAAGTACCTACACACATGACAGGTTACAGTAGAAGCACTTTCACCCATGACAGCTTACAGTAGAAGTACTCACATCGATGACAGCTTACAGTAGAATTACTTACATCCATGACAGCTTACAGTAGAAGCACTTACATCTATGACAGCTTACAGTAGAAGCTCTTACATCCATGACAGCTTATTATAGAAGTACTTACATCTATGACAGCTTACAGTAGTAGTACTTTCATCTATGACAGTTTACAGTAGAAGTACTTACATCTATGATAGCTTACAGTATAAGTACTTACATTTATGACAGCTTACAGTAGAAGTACTTACATCTATGACAGCTTACAGTAGAAGTACTTACATCCATGGCAGTTTACAGTAGAAGTACTTACATCTTTGCCAGCTTACAGTAGAAGTACTTACGTCTATGACAGCTTACAGTAGAATTACTTACATCTATGACAGCTTACAGTAGAAGTAATTACATCAATGGCAGTTTACAGTAGAAGTAGTTACATCCATAACAGGTTACAGTAGAAGTACTTACATCTATGACAGTTTACAGTAGAAGTACTTACACCCATGACAGATTAGAGTAGAAGTACTTACACCCATGACAGCTTACAGTAGAAGTACTTACATCTATGACAGTTTACTCTAGAAGTACTTACATCCATGACAGCTTACAGTAGAAGTACTTAAATCTGTGACATCTTACAGTAGAAGTACTTACATCTGTGACAGCTTACAGTAGAAGTACATACGTCCATGACAGCTTACAGTAGAGGAACTTACAAACATGACAGCTTACAGTAGAAGTACTTACATCCATGACAGCTTACAGTAGAAGTACTTACATCCATGACAGCTTACAGTAGAAGTACTTACATCTGTGACAGCTTACAGTAGAAGTACATACATCTGTGACAGCTTACAGTAGAAGTACTTACATCTGTGACAGCTTACAGTAGAAGTACTTACATCCATGACAGCTTACCGTAGAAGTACTTACATCTGTGACAGCTTACAGTAGAAGTACTTACATCCATGACAGCTTAAGTAGAAGTACTTACATCGATGACAGCTTACAGTATAAGTACTTACATCCATGACAGCTTACAGTAGAAGTACTTACATCCATGACAGCTTAAGTAGAAGTACTTACATCTGAGACAGCTTACAGTAGCAGAACTTACATCCATGACAGCTTAAAATAGAAGTACTTACATCGATGACAGCTTACAGTAGCAGTACTTACATCCATGACAGCTTACAATAGAAGTACTTACATCGATGACAGCTTACAGTAGAAGTACTTACACCCATGAAAGCTTACAGTAGAAGTACTTACATCCATGACAGCTTACAGTAGAATTACTTACATCGATGGCAGCTTACAGTAGAAGTACTTACACCCATGAAAGCTTACAGTAGAAGTACTTACATCCATGACAGTTTACAGTAGAAGTACCTACACCCATGACAGTTTACATTTGAAGTACTTACACCCATGACAGTTTACACTAGAAGTACTTACATCCATGACAGTTTACAGTAGAAGTACCTACACCCATGACAGGTTACAGTAGAACCACTTTCACCCATGACAGCTTACAGTAGAAGTACTCACATCGATGACAGCTTACAGTAGAATTACTTACATCCATGACAGCTTACAGTAGAAGCACTTACATCTATGACAGCTTACAGTAGAAGCTCTTACATCCATGACAGCTTATTATAGAAGTACTTACATCTATGACAGCTTACAGTAGTAGTACTTTCATCTATGACAGTTTACAGTAGAAGTACTTACATCTATGATAGCTTACAGTAGAAGTACTTACATTTATGACAGCTTACAGTAGAAGTACTTACATCTATGACAGCTTACAGTAGAAGTACTTACATCCATGGCAGTTTACAGTAGAAGTACTTACATCTTTGCCAGCTTACAGTAGAAGTACTTACGTCTATGACAGCTTACAGTAGAATTACTTACATCTATGACAGCTTACAGTAGAAGTAATTACATCAATGGCAGTTTACAGTAGAAGTAGTTACATCCATGACAGGTTACAATAGAAGTACTTACATCTATGACAGTTTACAGTAGAAGTACTTACACCCATGACAGATTACAGTAGAAGTACTTACACCCATGACAGCTTACAGTAGAAGTACTTACATCTATGACAGTTTACACTAGAAGTACTTACATCCATGACAGCTTACAGTAGAAGTACTTACATCCATGACAGCTTACAGTACAAGTACTTACATTTATGACAGCTTACAGTAGAAGTACTTACATCTATGACAGCTTACAGTAGAAGTACTTACATCTATGACAGCCTACAGTAGAAGTACTTACATCTATGACAGCTTACACTAGACGTACTTACATCCATGACAGCGTATAGTAGGCATACGTACATACATGGCATCTTATAGTAGAAGTACTTACATCTATGACAGCTTACAGTAGAAATACTTACATCTATGAAAGCTTACAGTAGAAGTACTTACATCCATGACAGCTTACAGTAGACGTACTTACATCCATGAAAGCGTATAGTAGGCATACGTACATACATGTCATCTTATAGTAGAAGTACTTACATCAATGACAGCTTACAGTAGAAGTACTTACATCAATAACAGCTTACAGTAGAAGTACTTACATCTATGACAGCTTACTGTAGAAGTACTTACATAAATGACAGCTTACAGTAGAAGTACTTACATCTATGACAGCCTACAGTAGAAGTACTTACATCTATGACAGCTTACAGTAGACGTACTTACATCCATGACAGCGTATAGTAGGCATACGTACATACATGACATCTTATAGTAGAAGTACTTACATCTATGACAGCTTACAGTAGAAGTATATACATCTATGACAGCTTACAGTAGAAGTACTTACATATATGACAGCTTACAGTAGAATTACTTACATCGATGACAGTTTGCAGTAGAAGTACTTACATCTATGACAGCTTACAGTAGAAGTACTTACATCGATGACAGTTTGCAGTAGAAGTACTTACATCTATGACAGCTTACAGTAGAAGTACTTACATATATGACAGCTACAATAGAAGTACTTACATCTATGACAGCCTACAGTAGACGTACTTATATCTATGAGAGCTTACAGTAGAAGTACTTACATCCATGACAGCGTATAGTAGGCATACGTACATACATGGCATCTTATAGTAGAAGTACTTACATCTATGACAGTTTACAGTAGAAGTACGTAAATCTATGACAGCTTACAGTAGACGTACTTACATCTATGACTGCTTACAGTAGTAGTGCTTACATACATGACAGCTTACAGTAGAAGTACTCACATCGATGACAGCTTACAGTAGAATTACTTACATCTTTGACAGATTACAGTAGAAGTACTTACATCTATGACAGCTTACAGTAGAAGCTCTTACATCCATGACAGCTTATAGTAGAAGTACTTACATCTATGACAGCTTACAGTAGAAGTACTTTCATCTATGACAGTTTACAGTAGAAGTACTTACATCTATGACAGCTTACAGTAGACGTACTTACATCTATGACAGCGTATAGTAGGCATACGTACATACATAACATCTTATAGTAGAAGTACTTACATCTATGACAGCTTACAGTAGAAGTACTTACATCTATGACAGCTTACAGTAGAAGTACTTTCATCCATGACAGCTTACAATAGAAATACTTACATCTATGACAGCCTACAGTAGAAGTACTTACATCTATGACAGCTTACAGTAGACGTAATTACATCCATGATAGCGTATAGTAGGCATACGTACATACATGGCATCTTATAGTAGAAGTACTTACATCTATGACAGCTTACAGTAGAAGTATATACATCTATGACAGCTTACAGTAGAAGTACTTACATATATGACAGCTTACAATAGAAGTACTTACATATATGAAAGCTTACAGTAAAAGTACTTACATCTATGACAGCCAACAGTAGACGTACTTATATCTATGAGAGCTTACAGTAGAAGTACTTACATCCATGACAGCGTATAGTAGGCATACGTACATACATGGCATCTTATAGAAGAAGTACTTTCATCTATGACAGCTTACAGTAGAAGTACTTACATCTATGACAGCAAACAGTAGAAGTACTTACATCGATGACAGTTTGCAGTAGAAGTACTTACATCTATGACAGCTTACATTAGAAGTACTTACATACATGACAGCTTACAGTAGAAGTACTTACATCTATGACAGCTTAAAGTAGAAGTACTTACATCTATGACAGCTTACAGTAGAAGTACTTACATCTATGACAGCCTACAGTAGAAGTACTTACATCTATGACAGCTTACAGTAGACGTACTTACATCCATGACAGCGTATAGTAGGCATACGTACATACATGGCATCTTATAGTAGAAGTACTTACATGTATGACAGCGTACAGTAGAAGTACTTACATGTATGACAGCGTACAGTAGAAGTACTTACATCTATGACAGCGTACAGTAGAAGTACTTACATCTATGACAGCTTACAGTAGAAGTACTTACATCTATGACAGCTTATAGTAGAAGTACTTACATCCATGACAGCGTATAGTAGGCATACGTACATACATGGCATTTTGTAGTAGAAGTACTGACATCTATGACAGCTTACAGTAGAAGTACTTACACCTATGACAGCTTACAGTAGAAGTACTTACATCTATGACAGCCTACAGTAGAAGTACTTACATCTATGACAGCTTACAGTAGACGTACTTACATCCATGACAGCGTATAGTAGGCATACGTACATACATGGCATCTTATAGTAGAAGTACTTACATCTATGACAGCTTACAGTAGAAGTACTTACATCTATGACAGCCTACAGTAGAAGTACTTACATCTATGACAGCTTACAGTAGACGTACTTACATCCATGACAGCGTATAGTAGGCATACGTACATACATGACATCTTATAGTAGAAGTACTTACATTTATGACAGCGTACAGTAGAAGTACTTACATGTATGACAGCTTACAGTAGAAGTACTTACATCCATGGCAGTTTACAATAGAAGTACTTACATCTTTGCCAGCTTACAGTAGAAGTACTTACGTCTATGACAGCTTACAGTAGAATTACTTACATCTATGACAGCTTACAGTAGAAGTAATTACATCAATGGCAGTTTACAGTAGAAGTAGTTACATCCATGACAGGTTACAGTAGAAGTACTTACATCTATGACAGTTTACAGTAGAAGTACTTACACCCATGACAGATTACAGTAGAAGTACTTACACCCATGACAGCTTACAGTAGAAGTACTTACATCTATGACAGTTTACACTAGAAGTACTTACATCCATGACAGCCTACAGTAGAAGTACTTACATCCATGACAGCTTACAGTACAAGTACTTACATTTATGACAGCTTACAGTAGAAGTACTTACATCGATGACAGCTTACAGTAGAAGTACTTACATCTATGACAGCCTTCAGTAGAAGTACTTACATCTATGACAGCTTACAGTAGACGTACTTACATCCATGACAGCGTATAGTAGGCATACGTACATACATGGCATCTTATAGTAGAAGTACTTACATCTATGACAGCTTACAGTAGAAGTACTTACATCTATGAAAGCTTACAGTAGAAGTACTTACATCCATGACAGCTTACAGTAGACGTACTTACATCCATGACAGCGTATAGTAGGCATACGTACATACATGGCATCTTATAGTAGAAGTACTTACATCAATGACAGCTTACAGTAGAAGTACTTACATCAATGACAGCTTACAGTAGAAGTACTTACATCTATGACAGCTTACAGTAGAAGTACTTACATCCATGACAGCTTACAGTAGAAGTACTTACATCTATGACAGCCTACAGTAGAAGTACTTACATCTATGACAGCTTACAGTAGACGTACTTACATCCATGACAGCGTATAGTAGGCATACGTACATACATGGCATCTTATAGTAGAAGTACTTACATCTATGACAGCTTACAGTTGAAGTATATACATCTATGACAGCTTACAGTAGAAGTACTTACATATATGACAGCTTACAGTAGAATTACTTACATCGATGACAGTTTGCAGTAGAAGTACTTACATCTATGACAGCTTACAGTAGAAGTACTTACATCGATGACAGTTTGCAGTAGAAGTACTTACATCTATGACAGCTTACAGTAGAAGTACTTACATATATGACAGCTACAATAGAAGTACTTACATCTATGACAGCCTACAGTAGACGTACTTATATCTATGAGAGCTTACAGTAGAAGTACTTACATCCATGACAGCGTATAGTAGGCATACGTACATACATGGCATCTTATAGTAGAAGTACTTACATCTATGACAGTTTACAGTAGAAGTACGTAAATCTATGACAGCTTACAGTAGACGTACTTACATCTATGACAGCTTACAGTAGAAGTGCTTACATCCATGACAGCTTACAGTAGAAGTACTCACATCGATGACAGCTTACAGTAGAATTACTTACATCTATGACAGATTACAGTAGAAGTACTTACATCTATGACAGCTTACAGTAGAAGCTCTTACATCCATGACAGCTTATAGTAGAAGTACTTACATCTATGACAGCTTACAGTAGAAGTACTTTCATCTATGACAGTTTACAGTAGAAGTACTTACATCTATGACAGCTTACAGTAGACGTACTTACATCCATGACAGCGTATAGTAGGCAAACGTACATACATGGCATCTTATAGTAGAAGTACTTACATCTATGACAGCTTACAGTAGAAGTACTTACATCTATGACAGCCTACAGTAGAAGTACTTACATCTATGACAGCTTACAGTAGACGTACTTATGTAACAGTGAGGGAATTAGGTTAGGAGTAAAGAGTTAAGGAATGCTGCGCATTCCTTGACTAGGGGGAAAACCATAGTGAACGTGTGTGCACGAATGAAGAAGTGTATCTAGGAAAACACACACGTCACTTGGGGGCCAGCGAGAAGGGATGTCAACACCAAGCAGGGAGTCTCCATCATGTGGGCTGAATAGAACGATTCGGCTAATAAAGTATGTTTCTAACAACGCGAAGACTTGTGTCCTGTACGATCACGTGCCTAACCTGTAATGTCACACTATTATAACAGGTTGATTTGGTGCCGTGAATTTATGAAACATGGGAGGTCGCGGAGAGAAAGAGTACCGCCATAGAAGATGGTTATGTCTGGGGTGTCTGGAGAAGTAAATATTGAGAAACGCAACAGATGAAAGCCGACTGTTGGTAGCTGTTCTGGGTTTTCACTGGATTCCTGGTTAAGAAGGAGATCCATTTTCAAGGACAGCGCTAAAAAAAAAGGTTTGATTGATAAACTTATTTTTTTGAAAGACTGATGTTATTACATAATTATGAAATTAACTGGAGAACTGACCAACGCAAAATGCTATATTGAGATCAAGTAAGGCTGTTCTGCATCAAAAATCAGTACAAATTATGAGTTTTAACCTGTGGGACTGTTGAAGGTGAAGTCAAGGTTATGGTGCAAATTCCATAATTATGAAATCAAGATCTGCAATACTCTCTACAGTCACTTCAATTAAAGGAAGGCATAAATGAAACTTGTCTCAACTCGGGGTTTGGATAAAGTAATTTAAACTGACCATGGCGAGAGTCCCACATGAAAATAAGAGACTGGATAGCGTCAGCTTTAAGTCCAATTGTTGTTGACTGGATTACGTTTGCGCTGAAATATATATATGAAAATCACAGATTGCTGTTGGAAAGTGAGTTTTTTTTTGCTGAAGTCGTGAGCAGTTGTCGCTTGCGTGAAGGTGACCTTACTTGAAGGGAATCTACAGTAATCGAGCAAGTAATCAAACAGTCTTGTTGCGAGCCTGATATCGAGCATAATCAACGTCAGGAAATAATTGGAAAGAATTATTAAGGAAAGAAATCCAGAGGCTCTTCGTTGTTCTGCTCATTTCAACGAGCTTGATTAGAGTCCTTTTTTATGTGGTGTAGTTAATTCTGAATCAGGAGGTCATTTAAATTCTTGTGTCAGAATTCAGGATTGAAATAGGAATATTTCTTCGTCAGGATCTTCGATTGGAGGCTTTAGTTAAGATAATTAGATAATATTAGAGTAATTAACAGATTATGTATTGTTGCAGGTTTTGAAATTAATATTGTTTGAAATATTTGTATATTGCTTGATAATTATAAATTTTAGGATGGAATCCCAAGATTTTTCACAGGTAATGACTGGAGTTGGCGGGGCAATATCAAGGTTGGATGCAGTGTTAAGACAACAAAATATAAGCACTGATGTTGAAAGATTTAGTGGTCAAGCAAATCAGTTTAAGAAATGGATTATTTCTATTGAGAAACATGCATATTTAGTAAACGCTACAGATGGAGAGAAAAAGAATTTGGCATACAGAACAAGTACAAGTCCAGTTTCTGACCACATTAGAAGAAAGTTAGAAGCAGCAGGAGGTGAAACCTGGGAAGAATTTAAAGATGATCTCGCAAGAAAATATGCTGAAATTACTGATCCACAACACGCATTCTCAGTATTGCGACAGACTAGACAAAACAGCACAGAAAGTGTTCAGTTATACAGTGACAGGTTAATCAATTTAGCTGAAGAGTCATTTTTAGGACAGAATGTACGAGCAGAAGAAGTGGAACGGATGTTAGTAGGGATTTTTGTTGATGGGATTAGGTCAGATGGATTGAAATTTAAATTATTAAGAGAGAATCCTGCAAGATTGTCACAAGCGGTAGATATCGCTATACAAGAGGAAAGCTTGAGGAGGAGGTTTAGGTTAAGGGTAGGACGAGAGTTAGGTAGTAGTTCGGAAGATAGAATTGAAGAACCTATGGAAATAGGACAGTATAGACATGGATGGAGAGGAAGACGAGGAGAAATACAGATGGTGCAAAGAAACGAGAATGTATATAATCAAGATAGAAGAGGACAAGTGAGAAATACTGTAAGAAACATGGAAGGTAACACAAATAACTCGAATGTGGTTTGTTGGGGATGTCACCAACGTGGGCACATTTTTCGCTTTTGTGGTAACAGAAGTGGCCCATCGAATACGCAAAATAGTAGAGGTGTTCAGACGGGTATACAGAATAGAATTGCAAATGGCAGACCAGCAAATTGGAATTCTGGAGAAATACAGAGAAATTTTAGAAATATTGCAATTATAGAAAAAAATTTGAGGTTATTAAAGAAATGGAGAAGAGATAGATGAATAGAGTGATACAAGGTTCTGCAGATGGCGGATAGAAGAAGAAGTTGGACACGTCGGAAAATTATTATTGGGTACTCAGAATATGGTCTGGAAATTTTTAATGTATGTGTACATTGATTAATGTGTGGGGATTGAAATGGTTTGCTCAATTGTTGGGACTTCAATTGTGTTTTATGAAATGTGAAAATAAGTTATCTTAGATGGTTATTTTTACGATGTTTTGGTTTGATTGAGTTACCCTAATTGTGTTTAAAATGATTATTACTTTGAAGTTCAGTTAGAAGATGAATTAAAGTAGTGGTTAGTGAAGTGACTCTATATGTAGTAATGGAGGGGTATGTTGTTATTACATGTGGGGTATGCAATGTATATACAAGGTTTATAATAGAGCCCTGGGTTGAACAGCGTTTAATGGGAGAATATGGGGGGGAATGCCAGGTTGAGTTTTGGCATTTAAATAACTGCATATTGGAAGAAGAAGACTGTACTTAACAGTATAATAATAGTTAGGAAGTTTTTTTTGATTGTTGAAGGAATGGTAAACGGGAAATTGATGAGCTGAATAATACAAAGGCTAGCAGTTTGGATTAACATATTTTTTTGATAATAACAATTATTATTGACGGAAACTGAAGATAAATTTTGAAACTTTATTTTTGATAAAGTTTTGAGAATGTATGGGAAGAGAAAGGTGATTACTTCTTACTTTCTTACTTTTTCCTTACTTTTATTATTTTCAGGTGCGCACCTACCCAAATCTACTACCAATCTAATAGCTATTTTTTTCTGTCTATCCTAGAATACTGAGAGTGTGAGAATGTGAATAAGGGGGAAATAAAGGATAAGGGGAATATCTTCAGTTTTGTCAATCATAATTTAGAGGGACATTTTAAAGTTAAAAGCGGTTTTGCTTATGGAGACTTTTGTATTGTGGGGAATTTTATGGAGAGTTTTGTAGAAAGTTTTCTAGAGAACTTTATAACGAGTTTTGTAGAGAGTTTCGATATTATTGTCTCTGGTTAGCAATTGGCTATGAGGAGATAGGAGAATTGAGTTAGGAAATATATGGAATTGTTGTTATTGTAGAATAGAAATGTAAAGTTAACTAATTAAAAGTTGGGGTTGAGATTTTTTCAAGGAAAAATTCTCTTTGAAGAAGGGGAGGCATTGTAACAGTGAGGGAATTAGGTTAGGAGTAAAGAGTTAAGGAATGCTGCGCATTCCTTGACTAGGGGAAAACCATAGTGAACGTGTGTGCACGAATGAAGAAGTGTATCTAGGAAAACACACACGTCACTTGGGGGCCAGCGAGAAGGGATGTCAACACCAAGCAGGGAGTCTCCATCATGTGGGCTGAATAGAACGATTCGGCTAATAAAGTATGTTTCTAACACGCGAAGACTTGGGTCCTCTACGATCACGTGCCTAACCTGTAATGTCACACTATTATACTTACATCCATGACAGCGTATAGTAGGCATACGTACATACATGGCATCTTATAGTAGAAGTACTTACATGTATGACAGCGTACAGTAGAAGTACTTACATGTATGACAGCGTACAGTAGAAGTACTTACATCTATGACAGCGTACAGTAGAAGTACTTACATCTATGACAGCTTACAGTAGAAGTACTTACATCTATGACAGCTTATAGTAGAAGTACTTACACCCATGACAGCGTATAGTAGGCATACGTACATACATGGCATTTTGTAGTAGAAGTACTGACATCTATGACAGCTTACAGTAGAAGTACTTACACCTATGACAGCTTACAGTAGAAGTACTTACATCTATTACAGCCTACAGTAGAAGTACTTACATCTAAGACAGCTTACAGTAGACGTACTTACATCCATGTAATTATAAATTTAGGATGGATCCCAAGATTTTTCACAGGTAATGACTGGAGTTGGGGGGGCAATATCAAGGTTGGATGCAGTTTAAGACAACAAAATATAAGCACTGATGTTGAAAGATTAGTGGTCAAGCAAATCAGTTTAAGAAATGGATTATTTCTATTGAGAAACATGCATATTTAGTAAACGCTACAGATGGAGAGAAAAAGAATTTGGCATACAGAACAAGTACAAGTCCAGTTTCTGACCACATTAGAAGAAAGTTAGAAGCAGCAGGAGGTGAAACCTGGGAAGAATTTAAAGATGATCTCGCAAAAAATATGCTGAAATTACTGATCCACAACACGCATTCTCAGTATTGCGACAGACTAGACAAAACAGCACAGAAAGTGTTCAGTTATACAGTGACAGGTAATCAATTTAGCTGAAGAGTCATTTTTAGACAGAATGTACGAGCAGAAGAAGTGGACGGATGTTAGTAGGGATTTTTTGTTGATGGATAGGTCAGATGGATTAAAATTTTAAAATTATTAAGAGAGAATCCTGCAAGATTGTCACAAGCGGTAGATATCGCTATACAAGAGGAAGCTTGAGGAGGAGGTTTAGGTTAAGGGTAGGACGAGAGTTAGGTAGTAGTTCGAAGATAGAATTGAAGAACCTATGGAAATAGGACAGTATAGACATGGATGGAGAGGAAGACGAGGAGAAATACAGATGGTGCAAAGAAACGAGAATGTATATAATCAAGATAGAAGAGGACAAGTGAGAAATCTGTAAGAAACATGGAAGTAACACAAATAACTCGAATGTGGTTTGTTGGGGATGTCACCAACGTGGGCACATTTTTCGCTTTTGTGGTAACAGAAGTGGCCCATCGAATACGCAAAATAGTAGAGGTGTTCAGACGGGTATACAGAATAGAATTGCAAATGGCAGACCAGCAAATTGGAATTCTGGAGAAATACGAGAAATTTTAGAAATATTGCAATTATAGAAAAAAATTTGAGGTTATTAAAGAAATGGAGAAGAGATAGATGAATAGAGTGATACAAGGTTCTGCAGATGCGGATAGAAGAAGAATTGGACACGTCGGAAAATTATTATTGGGTACTCAGAATATGGTCTGGAAATTTTTAATGTATGTGTACATTGATTAAAGTGTGGGGATTGAAATGGTTTGCTCAATTGGGTTTGGGGCTTTCAATTGTGTTTTATGAAATGTGAAAAATAAGTTATCTTAGATGGTTATTTTTACGATGTTTTGGTTTGATTGAGTTACCCTAAGTGTGTTTAAATGATTATTACTTTGAAGTTCAGTTAGAAGATGAATTAAAGTAGTGGTTAGTGAAGTGACTCTATATGTAGTAATGGAGGGGTATGTTGTTATTACATGTGGGGTATGCAATGTATATACAAGGTTTATAATAGGCCCTGGGTTGAACAGCGTTTAATGGGAGAATATGGGGGGGGAATGCCAGGTTGAGTTTTGGCATTTAAATAACTGCATATTGGAAGAAGAAGACTGTACTTAACAGTATAATAATAGTTAGGAAGTTTTTTTTTGTTGTTGAAGGAATGGTAAACGGGAAATTGATGAGCTGAATAATACAAAGGCTAGCAGTTTTGGATTAACATATTTTTTTGATAATAACAATTATTATTGACGGAAACTGAAGATAAATTTTGAAACTTTATTTTTTGATAAAGTTTTGAGAATGTATGGGAAGAGAAAGGTGATTACTTCTTACTTTCTTACTTTTTCCTTACTTTTATTATTTTCAGGTGCGCACCTACCCAAATCTAATCTAGCTATTTTTTTTTCTTCTATCCTAGAATACTGAGAGTGTGAGAATGTGAATAAGGAGGAAATAAAGGATAAGGGGAATATCTTCAGTTTTGTCAATCATAATTTAGATGGACATTTTAAAGTTAAAAGCGGTTTCGCTTATGGAGACTTTTGTATTGTGGGGAATTTTATGGAGAGTTTTGTAGAAAGTTTTCTAGAGAACTTTATAACGAGTTTTGTAGAGAGTTTCGATATTATTGTCTCTGGTTAGCAATTGGCTATGAGGAAGATAGGAGAATTGAGTTAGGAAATATATGGAATTGTTGTTATTGTAGGAATAGAGATGTAAAGTTAACTAATTAAAAGTTGGGGTTGAGATTTTTTCAAGGAAAAATTCTCTTTGAAGAAGGGGAGGCATTGTAACAGTGAGGGAATTAGGTTAGGAGTAAAGAGTTAAGGAATGCTGCGCATTCCTTGACTAGGGGGAAAACCATAGTGAACGTGTGTGCACGAATGAAGAAGTGTATCTAGGAGAACACACACGTCACTTGGGGGCCAGCGAGAAGAATGTCAACACCAAGCAGGGAGTCTCCATCATGTGTGCTGAATAGAACGATTCGGCTAATAAAGTATGTTTCTAACAACGCGAAGACTTGTGTCCTGTACGATCACGTGCCTAACCTGTAATGTCACACTATTATACTTACATCCATGACAGCGTATAGTAGGCATACGTACATACATGGCATCTTATAGTAGAAGTACTTACATGTATGACAGCGTACAGTAGAAGTACTTACATGTATGACAGCGTACAGTAGAAGTACTTACATCTATGACAGCGTACAGTAGAAGTACTTACATCTATGACAGCTTACAGTAGAAGTACTTACATCTATGACAGCTTATAGTAGAAGTACTTACACCCATGACAGCGTATAGTAGGCATACGTACATACATGGCATTTTGTAGTAGAAGTACTGACATCTATGACAGCTTACAGTAGAAGTACTTACACCTATGACAGCTTACAGTAGAAGTACTTACATCTATTACAGCCTACAGTAGAAGTACTTACATCTAAGACAGCTTACAGTAGACGTACTTACATCCATGACAGCGTATAGTAGGCATACGTACATACATGGCATCTTATAGTAGAAGTACTTACATGTATGACAGCATACAGTAGAAGTACTTACATCTATGACAGCTTACAGTAGAAGTACTTACATCTATGACGGCTTACAGTAGAAGTACTTACATCCATGACAGCGTATAGTAGGCATACGTACATACATGGCATCTTATAGTAGAAGTACTTACATCTATAACAGCTTACAGTAGAAGTACTTACATCTATGACAGCTTACAGTAGACGTACTTACATCCATGACAGCGTATAGTAGGCATACGTACATACATGACATCTTATAGTAGAAGTACTTACATTTATGACAGCGTACAGTAGAAGTACTTACATGTATGACATCGTACAGTAGAAGTACTTACATCTATGACAGCGTACAGTAGAAGTACTTACATCTATGACAGCTTACAGTAGAAGTACTTACATCTATGACAGCTTATAGTAGAAGTACTTACATCCATGACAGCGTATAGTAGGCATACGTACATACATGGCATTTTGTAGTAGAAGTACTTACATCCATGACAGCGTATAGTAGGCATACGTACATACATGGCATCTTATTGTAGAAGTACTTACATCCACGACAGTTTACAATTAATGAGATTATACACTCAGAAGCCGCAGACAATAATTTGCACTGTTTAGTGCCTAGAATTTCTCGCTGCATCTGGTCTGGTGCATATTGCTTAGTTGTATATCGTTAGGTGCATTCTACAGAGTTGTATATCGTACAGGTGCATATTGCTTAGTTGTATATCGTCAGGTGCATTCTACAGAGTTGTATCTCGTCAGGTTTATATCGCAGAGTTGTATAGCATATAATGTAAATAAGTGAAACCACATTCGAACAGTACCAGTCACAATCTATTTCTTTTAAAAGTATGTCAGCTAAAGTATTATTCCTTCTTTTATTTTTTCAATTATTGATAAAATTGTGGCCTCTAGGCATGCATTCTGTGATCACAACTGGTTATGTCTTCTACAGGTGCTCAACAGTTCACAGACCCTGATAATCTGAGTCAGAGTTATAAAGGACAAGTAAATAGAACAGTGTCCATTAGTGTCCCTGTGTTTGGATACCCAGAACCATCTGTTACCTTGACCAGTACTAAATACATCCTCTCTTCTGATGTCTACACTCTGACCTACATAAAACAGCAACCTCCCCATGGCACCGTGTCATTGATGATCTACATTAAAAATGCCAGTTATTTCCAAAATTATAATCTGAACATGAAGAATACCGAGGGCTCACTGACTTACTCATTTGAGATTGTGGAAGGAGGTATGTACATTTTGTGTACAAGGTATTGCTAACGTTTGGTTGTGGTAACTTACATTCCACCCGGGTTTCTCTATAACGGCCCCCGTCTCCTCCCATAGACCACACAGAGAGAATGTCAGAACATAACATTGATGATCCAAATATGTCTATATCAAGATAGCACACGCAACAAACATTCTTTTGTTGTGTGCGTAGATATTCAAATTTCTTTGTTATTTTAGCCCGGGGAGCAACATATTCAGCCTCCTATTTTCGACGTCCAAATGTAGAGGGATTGTAACGTAAACAAAATGCACACATGTCATCTAAAGTTGTCCCCCTTGTCGGAGAAGTCTAGATGTCGGAGCCACTACTTTAGCAACATCGAACGTATATCACCATGTTCATATTGAATAAAACACACTGTACATAGTCTAGACCAGTGTTTCCCAACGTGGGGCCCACGCCCCATTAGGGGGCAATTCCATTGTTAAGGGGCGCAATTCGAAAATGGAAGAAATCGGCTGGATATAACAAAACGGGGAGATTTGAGACTGAAGTTAACTAAATTGGAACCTGACATAAAATCTCTTTGCAGCAAGCATCAAGCGCAAGGATCTCACTAAATTTAAATAATTACTAATAATCAAAATAATATAGAAAAATCTTTCATTAAAATTAATTTGTACTTGAATTTCAGTTCTCCATTATATGTTTTGAAAATTTACTTACTCTGTTTGCTCAATAATTTTCTAGTGATTATCGGTCCTTTGGCTAGGATCGGATAAATAAAAACCCATCACATATCTTCACCTAAGATGTGGGCCCGGTGGACCACTGTGGGCACTAGGGGTCCACACGAAAAAGGGGGAGGCGGGGGAACCAGCTTGTCTGGGGTAACCGCCTAAACCCCTCCCTCCCTCCCCCCCCCCAAAAAAAAAACAACAACAACAACAAACAAACTGGGAACCGTGAGCCCTTCTAAAAAAACAAAAATTCAAGTTTCTTTAGTGAACATTTCAATTTTGAATATTAAAAATGATGCATATGTTGGGGGTGGGGGAGGGGCATAAGAATTTTAGAAAGGCTTAGGTGGGGCATATCACAAAAAAAGGTTGGGAAACACTGGTCTAGACCATAAAGTGAACCAGGTCCACATCAGCTAGGGGAACATGCCATGACCTCTGAAATATTTCCATTACAACTGGATTCAATCGCTTTGAGGTCAACATCGTTGGACCCGCGAACACGATTGCCAGGACGGGCTCATGTAGAGACTTTGCTCCAGTGTCAGTACCAGAGTACCATCTCCAGGGCAACTGTCTTGAGGTGCTCTTCTCCTTCTCTACAGACGCAGCAACAAGCCGGGCCTGGAAAACCCACATATGAGCTTCTCATCTGCTGAGAGGCATGGTTAGCCCGCTTATGGGCTTCATCTATCGATATTCCCATGGTCTACAAGGTGTGGACTGCGCCTGGCCCTGCAGACATCAGGGTTAGGATCGGCTAGCCTCTCCCAGGAGGGGAGACAAGTGAAAATTAGTAACCTCCCGATGACACTCAGACTACACAAGTCGACCGCACCTCCACGTGGTGCAGACCGGGAAACCATGACCGCAAGGTCATGGGCTAACGGGGATATAGCTCGCCATAGGGGATGGACTCCTTATGGTCAGATTTGTGTCCTAAACCTGTGACTGGCCTAGCAAGCTAGCAGGGGATCTTCATAGTGCTCCTAGAAAAAAACTAAAAAGTAATATATATCTTTCCTTCATTTTGCTCTCAATATCACTTTGGAGAAGACTGTAGTTATGTATCTGCCAGCTCCAGAGATTAACCACACCGTGCGGAATATCAAAGTGAATGATCACAGACTAAGTGTTGTGGATAAATTCACCTATCTTGGCAGCACCGTGTCACAAGCTGTCACAATTGATGACGAAGTGAATGCAAGAATCTCCAAGACCAGCGCGGACTTTGGCAGACTACAAGAATGTGTGGGACAGAAATGGAATAAGCCTGCAAACAAAGCTGAAATTCTACAAAGCAATCGTATTATCTACACTGCTATATGCTTGTGAAACCTGAACTGTTTACCAGTGACACGCTAGAAAACTGAACCACTTCCACACAGTCTGCCTTAGGAAGTTACTGAAGATTAAATAGCAAGACAAGATCACAGAAACCGAAGTTCTAGAAAGAGCGGCCATGCCCAGTATCCACACTCTACTAATGAAGGATCAGATTCGCTGGGCTGACCACTTGAGTCGCATGCCAGATCACGTGCTCCCTAGACGAATTTTTTTTTTTTTTTTACCCCGAGCTGCGTTGTGTTAAACGCCTAAAAGGCGGTATGGGTAAACGCTTGAAAGACACTCTGAAGTTCTCACTAAAAGCTTTTGGAATTCATCATGACACTTGGGAGACTGCTGTCAAAGACCGAAATTCGTGGCGTACATCATTACGCATCATTACGTAACTTGTGAAGCAAACATGACTGCAAGAGCTGTAAAAAAAAAAACAAGGCTGGATAGAAAAACCACTGCAGGAGATCCTGCTCCTGGAACGTCAAGTATTCTTTGCCCACATTGTCAAAGAACATTTCGAGCCAAAATAGGCCTTATCAGCCATCTTAGAGCCCACGGCTCCATACTTTCAACACCACTAGATGAAATGAATGGTCATCATCATTCTTGATGGATAAACAACAACACACACGCAAACACACGCACGCACGCACGCACGCACGCGCGCACACACACACACACACACACACACACACACACACACACACACTTAAACTACACTAACACTCGATTATAGAATAACAAAATGCCAAAGAATTTGGCTGCTAAACTGAATGAACAGTTTGATTAACGACACCACAACCAACATCAGTGCATAATCTCATATACCGTGTTTCACGTGAGAATGGAGGGGTAGCAGTTGTTAGTCCTAGCATTTTAGCTTGACTGTGTGTAAACGTGTTAGCTTTTATTAATGTCTCGTTATCTTTCTACACGCTGTAATAGCTAGCTCAGAGAAAGGTAGTCCTCCGCCTCTGGCTGTGGGAGTTACAGTTAGTGGCAGTGTTGCCTCTGTACTGGTCATCATCACGTTAGTGGTTGTCATATGTCTGTTGAGAAGGAAAGGTATGTATTCACGCAAAACGCATTTTCATGCTACTATTTAGAATTAATTTTTAAAAGCAATTAGGCTGTGTCGATACCTGTTATGGTTGTTACTGTTTCTCACATATGTCAAATTATTATAGTTTGGTTTTGGTAAAAGGCCACACCTTGCGCCCACAAACCTGCATATACGATGCAGTTTTCTCCCACAGCTCACATCATGAGGTTCTTCACACTGCGTGAATTTCGAAGCGTGGGCTGGGATGAAGATGTGTTCGATCCAGAATCACACGGTGTATAATAAATAAATAAATAAATAAATAAATAACAAGTCCCAAAACAGGAACCTGTGATGTGTCAGGTTGCTTGCTTGTGTTCGCTGGCTGTGAATTCCAGAGTGAAGTCCTGTATGTCGGATGAATACATCCTGTTGTCCAACATCAATGTGATGTCATACAGGATCTGAGGTTTGCGTGAGTATCCGTTGTCCCATGTCTGGCTTATTGGTGTGCAGACTGGTGGTTCCTCGCCATGCAGGTAGATACTCTCCGGCTTCGGAGGAATCATCGATCCTACTGATGTTAGCCAGATCCCCGAAGAGACCTGTTGCCCTGTGTCACCAGGTCTTGGCCAATATGGATCCCGGCCTTGGTGCCTTGGAAACACCTCTGCGTCCCATGTGTCAGGTGATGTGTTTTGCGTGAGGGTCTGGATGCACGGAGTTTAGTCTTTCCCTCACTTATCGAGGTTAATCTTTCTCTCACTTAGCGAGGTTAAGATTTCTTTCACTTAGCGAGGTTAGATTGTCCCTCACTTAGCGAGGTTAATCTTTCTCTCACTTAGCGAGGTTAGTCTTTCCGTCACTTAGCGAGGTTAATCTTTCTCTCACTCAGGGAGGTTAGTCTTCCCCTCACTTAGCGAGGTCAGTATTTCCCTCACTTAGCAAGGTTAGTCTTCCCCTCACTTAGCGAGGTCAGTATTTCCCTCACTTAGCAAGGTTAGTCTTCCCCTCACTTATCGAGGTTAGTCTTACCCTCACTTAGCGAGGTCAGTATTTCCCTCACTTAGCAAGGTTAGTCTTACCCTCACTTAGCGATGTCAGTCTTTCCATCACTTTGCGAGGTCAGTATTTCCATCACTTAGCAAGGTTAGTCTTCCCCTCACTTAGCGAGGTTAGTCTTACCATCATTTAGCGAGGTCAGTATTTCCATCACTTAGCGAGGTTAGTCTTACTCTCACTTAGCGAGGTCAGTATTTCCCTCACTTAGCGAGGTTAGTCTTACCCTCACTTAGCGTGGTTAAACTTTCCCTCACTTAGCGAGGTTAAACTTTCCCTCACTTAGCGAGGTTAGTCTTTCCCTCACTGTCATATATTTTTGAAGGGAGTGGGAAATCACTTTGGTGCATGCCCCATTTCTAATCAAAGAAGTTGGGCCCCATCCTCTTCTGTCTTCAATAACCCCAGAATATGACCCTCGAGTTATCTGCAGGCCTCGTCTTATTTAATTTTGTCTAGGAGATATAGATTATGGCCCTGGTGAAAATAGAAAATACTAACTGGGATTCTGCCCCTTCTCCAAGGATTCTTTTAGCTCTTGAGCCCCCCTTTTAGTTTATCAAATCTGAGGAAAGTCTGGAGAATTCTCTCAGCCTGATTTATATTAAGAAAGCATGGATGTTGAGCAGTTGATAGACCTTGAGTCTCTCCCAATTACATATTCCTTCATGAGTTAATTTGGTTTTAAACAATTAAACACATAACCAATCACAATAGATCTTGACAACTTAGTGTACACACATAAGATGGAGAATCACAGATAGGTTGAACCAATAATCAACATAAGATCAGTGACAGTTAATTATTTATTGAATGGGCCTGTGTCTTCTGGCCTGTTATTCATTTTCTATGTTGGTTTATACAAGATAATTTAGAAAAATGCATATAGGACCAATGTCACAGACCATCAACAAACAAGCATCAATACATGAGATGTCAATAAGAGTTGAAACATGGTATACATTTGAATGTTGTACATGTTAAGTGTGAAGATGATGAATCTATATTAGTATCAGTTCTTGAAAACTGAGTGTTGTGTGTTTTCTTTCTAAGAAAGTGATACCCTTATGATGTGGAGGATTAGGATAGGCCTGGGTCCATTGACTGATAGATCCGCTTCAGGTCTGCCCGTGTAGCTCCTCTGAAGGCCTCCCCATACTCTGCTCATGGCCAAGTCATCCTCCATCTCAAGTGCGGTTCATCTCTTTCTCTCTGTGGTCTGGTTTAGTTGTTGGCCAGTTGGTTGCCAGTTGGATGCCCATTGGTTGCCAATGGGTTGCCACCAAGATTTCACTGTGTAAGATTCACATAAACATATACAATCTTCCCAATACAATATTCTAGAAGTAGGTCGGAAGAAATCTAAATTCCTGAAGTAGGAACTAGTTCCCCTCCCCTCCTCTTTTCTCTAATCTAGTGTTGGGTTAATTTGGGGTGGTCAGAGTTTATCACACTGTGTACGCCTTGTATCAACTGGTTCCTGCTGTATGTAAGTTCTCATTTGACCTGGGGTCAGTGAAACGTGTACAGTAAGACAGTGACAAGAGTGAGGAAGTGTCAAGATGCATGTAAATAAATGACATACATTTATAACATTTCTATCACTCAATTGTGTTTGTAGTGTGTATAAATAATTCTCTGTGTTTTCCCAATTAACCAACTTCTTCTTCTTCTGTGTATAATAACTCCTCTCCCATTATCTGTTGTTGTTGTGGTGTTGAGTGTTGAGTTGTGGGTGGTTGTGTTTGTTAAGTTGTGTTGAGTAATGAGTTAAGTCAACTTCTGGTGGTGGAGTTCCGCGAAGCACAACTTTTCTGATGTAATGCAGTTCATAAGTGCCCTTATCTAATTAAATTGTGACATAAATATAAATATTTATTCCATCAAACCCTATTTATTCAATAGATGAAGCAGAAAGGAAAGATTGATTTCTCTTTCAGCTTTCTAGATTGTAAATAGGCATAGATAAGTCTGTTTTAGAACAAGGCACTTGTTCTAGTACACGAACTGTCATTTTAGCTGTAGATAGTGATAGCATTTTTAACAGTGTTTCTGCTGAAATGCACAAGATTGCTTTAGAATCATCACTTCGTACAGTTGTCTAGAATAGAATGTAGTATTATTATGCACTTCTTAAAGTTAATAACTATCTTTAAGAATATCAGAGATTGCAGTATTCGAAAAGAGTATTAGATTGTCAGTTTGCCCGGGAATCGGCTCTGCGTCGTCAGAATGGAACAGTCAAACATTTTTCACTTCAGAGGTTTTAATTTATAATAATATATTTCAATTGACATTACAAACACTGGATACCATTCCTGGGCCTTTGATACATCTGGTCATCAGTTCAATCTAAGGACTAACAAGCTCACCTGGGATCCAGACATTCTGCCTTCCCTATTTGAAAATCGGTCACACTAGCTTTCACGTCTGTTCATCAGGCATGTTTTAGGAAGAGTGCGCGATTAACATATTCTACGCGGGTTTCCGAATAGAGGCGTTGTCACGTGTCGCTGTTTATCCAATGATCTCCTGAGTTTGGGCTGATGAAATGTTTCCTAGAATTGACGTCATCTGTCACTTGTTCCAGTTCCAGTTTTGATGTTGCATTAAGTTTTAAAGGTTTGGTTTCAGTTTGCGTTAGTAAAGTCCATTGTTTTATATTTTCTCCTCTTCTTGGCTTGAATTCTTGTCAACTGAATAATGGTGGTTAGCAATTATGCCACACTCACTTAGCGAGGTTAGTCTTTCCCTCACTTAGCGAGGTTAGTCTTACCCTCACTTAGCGAGGTCAGTATTTCCATCACTTAGCGAGGTTAGTATTACCCTCACTTAGCGAGGTCAGTCTTTCCATCACTTTGCGAGGTTAGGCTTACTCTCACTTAGCGAGGTCAGTATTTCCCTCACTTAGCGAGGTTAGTCTTACCCTCACTTAGCGAGGTCAAACTTTCCCTCACTTAGCGAGGTTAGTCTTTCCCTCACTTAGCCAGGTTAGTCTTTCCCTCACTTAGCGAGGTTAGTCTTTCCCTCAGTTAGCGAGGCTAAACTTTCCCTCACTTAGCGAGGTTAGTCTTTCCCTCAGTTAGCGAGGTTAAACTTTCCCTCACTTAGCGAGGTTAAACTTTCCCTCACTTAGCGAGGTTAAACTTTCCCTCACTTAGCGAGGTTAGTCTTTCCCTCACTTAGCGAGGTTAGTCTTTCCCTCACTTAGCGAGGTTAGTCTTTCACTCAGTTAGCGAGGCCAGTCTTTCCTTCACTTAGCGAGGCCAGTCTTTCCCTCACTTAGCGAGGTTAAACTTTCCCTCACTTAGCGAGGTTAAACTTTCCCTCACTTAGCGAGGTTAAACTTTCCCTCACTTAGCGAGGTTAGTCTTTCCCTCACTTAGCGAGGTTAAACTTTCCCTCACTTAGCGAGGTTAGTCTTTCCCTCACTTAGCGAGGTTAGTCTTTCCATCACATAACGAGATCAGTCTTTCCCTTACTTAGTGAGATCAGTCTATCCCTCACTTAGCGAGGTCAGTCATTCCTCACCTAGCGAAGTTAGTCTTTCCCTCACTTAGCTAGGTTAGTCTTACCCTCACTTGGCGAGGTTAGTCTTTCCCTCACTTAGCGATTTCAGTCCTTCCCTCACTTAGCGAGACCAGTCATTCATTTACTTAGCGAGAGCAGGAACGCAGACATGGATCGCTGGTCCGACTACGCTCATGACATGTCAGTGTAGCTCCCTATCAATAACGCTAACTCGCTGGCTGTACTAGAATAACTTATCATAAACAATTGTTATGAACAGGTTTTGTGACAAGGATCTGTAACAGTGAAATGTTCAATGTTCAATTGTCTCTTCAGAATTGTTTTCCCCACTATTCAGCACCTGAGGTAAGAAATACAGATGGAACATTCACGTAACATATATACAAGTATATGTCATGTACCTGTTGAATTCACCATGGAAACCAACACATATGTCACACAACACATTCATATTCTAGCGTCTTGAAAGCAAAACATGGACTCTCTAGTTAGGGACCAGCGACGGTAATGGGTCTATACACATCATGACCTTATAGTGAAGTAATAATGGTCATACCAGTGTGCATGTCCCCCAGGTACATCACATACTACATCTGGATGTTAGTGACTCGTTGGTACCACGTAAGTTCACATCAGAAATGCGTTAACTGATCCAGTCGGATAAACACACACTAACACAAGAATTAACTAATCCAGACAGATGAACACTGACTATAGCCACAGCTTCCAGCATCACAGATTACAGTCTGCACATAAAGAACTAAGACCCGTTTATCATGATCACATTCGTTGCAGAACGTTGCTCTCACGTCAGCAGAAGATTTCGTTTCCTGTTACGATCATTCGGTTCTTAGAATAATTCACACAGTTGCTACACTCTACTTCCCACAACCACATTACTTTGGAGTATATTCTGAGACTTCAGTTAACTTTTAAGCTCTGAAAGTAAATGAGTACCCTAAGATGTGTCATTCTAGCTTACAGAAAAGGTCGTCCTAGAGACATCCACTTACTCGGATTCTCCGCTCTTAGCACAGGCGTCATCAACGCTCTGTGTGTTTACCGACCTCTACCACTCTACTTCTAATATAGTAACCTCTGAGACCAGCAAGATGAATTGCAATGGCAGTGTTTTTCTACATGTATATTATGTTATAACATACATTAATGCTATTTGATTTCAGGAGGTTGGTCTAAAGGGGAGAAACATCAATATGTCAACACTGCAATGTAAGATGAGTTCACGTGTCTTTCTGCTGGATGCACCTATCTCTTTTAGTGTATGTTTTATAGCAAACATGAAATCTACAGCGCAATGTGTACTTGGATGAACGCAGCTTAGTGTAATAATCATGTAATCTACAGCACAATGTGTACTTGGATGAACGCAGCTTGGTGTAACAAACATGGACTCTACAGCACAATGTGTACTTGGATGGACACAACCTGGTGTAACAAATAGGAATCTTCAGCACAATGCATACTTAGATGGACACAACCTGGTCTAACAAACATGGACTCTACAGCACAACGTGTACTTGGATGGACACAACCTGTTGTAACAAATAGGAATCTACAGCACAATGTGTACTTGGATGGACACAACCTGTTGTAACAAATAGGAATCTACAGCACAATGAGTACTTGGATGGACACAACGTGGGGTAGCACACATGAAGTCTACAGCACAATGTGTACTTGGATGGACACAACCTGTGTAACAAATAGAAATCTACAGCACAATGCATACTTAGATGGACACAACCTGGTCTAACAAACATGGACTCTACAGCACAACGTGTACTTGGATGGACACAACCTGGTGTAACACACATGAAGTCTACAGCACAATGTGTATTTGGATGGACAAAAACCTGGTCTAACAAACATGGACTCTACAGCACAACGTGTACTTGGATGGACACAACCTGGTGTAAAACACATGAAGTCTACAGCACAATGTGTCCTTGGATGGACACAACCTGGTCTAACAAACATGGACTCTACAGCACAATGTGTACTTGGATGGACACAACCTGGTGTAACACACATGAAGTCTACAGCACGATGTGTACTTGGATGGACACAACCTGGTCTAACAAACATGGACTCTACAGCACAACGTGTACTTGGATGGACGCAGCCTGGTGTAACAAATAGGAATCTACAGCACAAAGTGTGCTTGGATGGACACAACCTGATGTAACAAACATGGACTCTACAGCACAAAGTGTGCTTGGATGGACACAACCTACTGTAGTACAGATGGAGTCCACAATACAACATGTTGTTTGTCGAAGGGAAGCAGTTAGTAATCCCGCATACCGCGTTTGAAGCTTAACCTGCCGGCCTTTGTCAGCAGACCGCCTTGCGTTGGTTTTCAGACATTGGTGTGTGGTCTGATCGTTCAGAAATCAATGGCAAGCTGCTGAACATAAACTTGAAAAGAAATCAGTAACAGTCGGAATATGCCGGGATTGACTGCGACGTCCTGTAAGGAATATGCAACGAACTTTTAACCACACTATCCAGGTAAACACTGTGATTGGGGGTGTGAAATTATGGATCATGCCAAAATGAGGTTTATGGTCAGTTATTTTCCCTGCTGCGTTTCCTTCTGAGACAATTCTAGACTTGACCAGGTGACAACTTTTTGAGACAATTTTAAAAGTTATCATATGCCCACTCGGTGAGGTTTGGCCGAAGAGAGCCTGGCTGGTGGGACCAGAAGAATCCCACCACTGGTGAGAAATAAACCAGGATCTTTGCCTTAGGAAGCAAGCACACTTAGCACTGTCTATCACAGCCGCCTGTTTCATGGGTAGAGTGCGTGTATCATTGCGAGACAATGTGAACTCCCATACTTATAAATAATATGTAATTGTAAGATAATACAATAACATAACTAAATCATCAATGTATGTATGATGCCCCATTATGCAGGCATTGAGTTGTACGTAGATAAACAATGTGCGTATATGTGTGTGATCGTGTCTGTGTGTGAGAGTGTGTATGCGTGCGTGCGTGTGCATGTGCTTGACAGTAAACCCCGCAATTAACTAGTTTATACTTCCTGATACAGGCATACAGTTAGCCAATGTAGAGTGTGTGTGTTTGTGTGTGTGTGTGTGAGAGAGAGAGAGAGAGAGAGAGAGAGAGAGAGAGAGAAAGAGCACGATGTAAGAGAGAGAGAGAGAGAGAGCTCGCGCAAGAGAGAGAGAGAGAGAGAGAAAGAAAGAGAGAGAGAGAGAGAGAGAGAGAGAGAGAGAGAGAGAGAGAGAGAACGAACGAACTTTATTTTTAAAGGGTCACAAATTGGACACACAGCTCTGTCTTAATTCGCCCCTCCAGTCACCCATCTTTCATGCATCAATTATCTTTTGTGCATGTTGCATTCACACAGTAAAAAAGAATTGTCAAGTGAAATTTGCCAACATAAACAATGCATGTTGCTAGACACACAAACATCGCACACGCACAAATACACACCTGCATACATACTTACATCATTGACACAAACTCTCACAGTTATGCACTCACTCAATAACACACGAATTCACACTCTTCGCGTTCACATGTACTCACTTACAATCACAAACACACTAACACAGGTTTACTTATACATACCGTACGTGTGTGTGTGTGCGTGCGTGTGTGTGTATGTGTGTGTATTAGCGTGTGCGTGCGTGTGCGCGTGTGTGTGTGTGCGCGCGCGCGCGCGTGTGTGTGTGTGTAAAAATGACATTAACCCCACAATAAACTATTTTCTACTTCCTGTTACAGGTATACAATTTCCAGACGTAACGAATCAGGTACAGTTTCAAGAATAATGTGTTTTACTGTAGTGTTCTGTGTTTCACTGTGGGAGACTGTTTTACTATAGAGGACTGTTTTACTATAGAGGGTTGTGTTTTACTGTAAAGGACTGTGTTTTACTGCAGACCACCGTGTTTTACTGTAAAGGACTGCGTTTTACTGCTGTGGACTGTTTGTTTCATTATAATAAATGATCATATGCCATGTGTGTGTTTCTCTAACAAAAGTAAAGTTTAATTAACCCAGGCCACAAGCAAACTAATTTCGTAAGTGTTATGAAGAATAAAAAAGTTATTTTGATAAGAGGATGCATGCAACGTTGAATATAAATACAATAACCTGTGCCTGTGAATAAGCTGATAACCAGACTGAGAACCACATAGAGGGTTAACATAGACACACAATGGAAAGATGTCATGCATGATATAACTTAACTATCGGCGACGGAGTGAGAAATCCTGTTATCAGACAGACAATGGGTTCACCACCTAACATAACATATATTGAAATGCAGAAGAACAAATGGTTTGGCCATCTCGTTAGACTGCAATACAATAAACTACTAGCACTGGCGCAACATCAAAGAAGATCTGATATGAAAGCAGGGGAGCGCACGAGAAAAATAATGGATTGACATCAAAGGCATTGTACAAAACATTAAATGACACTATCCAGTGCCACCCACCGAGCGCTGGAGCGTCAGCTATTCCTCCTCATGACGCTTGACGTAAATCGTAAAAGATGATGATAATGATTGTCATAATCTCCCCAATCTCCCCACCAGTTATGCTACGTCTTCTTCATCGAAGCCTGGCAATTACGCCAGGTACGCTTGTGAGCGACACTATCTCTGCCGTGACAGGAAGGGTCAGTCGGTGCAGCACGTGGTACACGGAGTCCACGCAGGGAGACAACCCCGACTAACAAGGACTCACGGCCGTTAGAAGTCAGACGGCGTCGGACAGTGGTACTGGACGGACGGTTCGAATGTATGCTCGTATGACTTGTATGTGTGTACGCGAAGAGAGAGAACACCTGTTTGAGTGTAGAAGACTGTGCGCCTGATAAGGAGTATTGTAAGTTGTGTATTGATCTATTGTATATATCTATTGATTGTGTAATCGCATCGCGATTGTAATTGCGCGATGCATGTAATGTTTGTGGTGAGTGAGAAGTACGAATAAAGTGTTAGAATTGTATCGCTGTGTGTCACGTCAAGTCATTCTGTGACCGTGTTTATTATCACATATGTGAGGTATTTTGAGCCTGTATTATTGTTGATTGCAAGATCCTGACAATGATGAGATTATGATGATGAGGATGATGATAAATATATTAAATAGCAACATTATTGTTACAAACAAACGATACTACCTAGTATAACCGTGGGCAGTACTGACTAGACATTGGACAGGAGAGACAGGTTAGCTGCAGCGACTGTAAAGTAACAACGACAGGTAGACAGGTGTACTAAGAAAGGTCAGGGTTGTTTGCGCCTAGTGTTGGTAAGCCTGTACTCGGGTGAGACCTGTGTCCATCGGACCACACCAAGCAACACCGGATTCATGGGATGTAGGAATCAGTGGTCCGGATGAGCGTCCCTGAATTAGACAGACGGGTTAAGAGACTGCGACACAGACGGACGTAGGGTTGTGGCTGTGATTCCCGAATGTATCGTTTTGATAGCTGGATTGAATGAGCTTGTAAATTTAACTGTGATTGAAAATATGAATAGCGAGTATGTACTGTTAGTCAGTGACGGTTGTGTATATAGAGTGAGGGTGTGATAACGATGTTACGATATTCACTGTGAATATTACGTGGTGATGAAGCACAATCTCTGCGAGATTGCGCATGTGTACATTATCATCGATTAAAAGTATCTTAAATTGCAACGACTGATTCGTACTAGTGCTATCTTGTAAGCGTGCAGTTGTTTACCTCTGTCCCAGACTCCGAGCCTAAGTGTTATAAGTATGTAAGACCATGACAATTATGTAGTAGCAGACTGATTAAAAGAACATAGCTTTTATCACCGCCGCGCTAGACAGACTCAAGACTTCTATGACGTTCCGTGCCTAATGCATGTTGATACTCAGTGTGTCTTTAATGTCACGTATCCCTTCATGTTGGTCGAAGCTTGGTTTTTCATTCAGAATACATCATCATATCCAATTATGTTACGTTTCCGAAATGTGCTGCTCTTTGTGGGACATTGTTTGCTTCATATTAAGAATGACAGTTCTGTTATCATTGATCCACTGTGTTCTAGGATATGTCATGTTACCTTTAAGTTCACACAACGGGCTCGTTAGCGAGGTCTCTCTCTCTCTCTCTCTCTCTCTCTCTCTCTCTCTCTCTATCTCTCTCTCTCTCTCTCTCTTTCTCTCTATCTAACGTCCAGTTACGAGCGGACGTGTTTTCACAAGCTCTCCCAGTTTTTTTGAATTTTTAAAGTTTTTTC
>JACEFZ010013109.1:0-20711 GCA_014155875.1 Cepaea nemoralis
AATAAATTTACTGTAAGTGCTTTTCCCCAATTTATCCCCCCCCGAGTGCCCATTAAAAATCTGATTGTTTTTAAAAAACTTTTTTTTCCAAATTTTTTGGGAATATTTTTTTAGCTTTCGTTCCTTTCCCCATAAAATTAAAACGTTGTCGTTTTTGCAAAACTAAAAAAATTCTTCTTATATTTATTCTCCCCCGTTTTTTTAATTTCTGTTTTATTGTAAGATTTTTTAAAAATCTAATTCTTGTTTTTTTTCATATTAAATTTTGCAAAATGTGGGTCTTCTGCTCTGGGTTTCAAAATCTTTATCCGATGGTAAACCCCAAAACTTTTTCTCTTTTTATTATGGCAGAATCAAATTTATATTACTTGCAGTTTGGGTTTTTTTTCGATCCCCGGGTTCACCTTCATCTTCTGTGTTCCTGATGATTTGGTGGATACGGGACCCTAGAAAAATAAATCAGCACATGTGTTAACCCTACCGGGTATGTATTAAATTTTTGTATTGATCCCGTAGATTCAAGCCCACGTCTGTTTTTTTCCTGTTCTGCATTGGAGCTTCTACAGAGATTTTAAAGGCATAGGTCAGTTCTAATAAAAAAATTTGGGGATGTAATGGTATTTAAAGGGTTTCTTAGAGAATAAGGAATAGCATAAGCCTCTTTCTCAATAGTCGACCATTTTTTTTTGAGACCTGCTAAGTTTATGAGAAAAAGAAAAAAATTGGCCTTTCTTTTTTAAAATCCTGGTATTCCAATTTTTTTCCTTCATAGGGTTTAAACCCAAACACGCTCCTATAGCATTGTCCAAAAGCATTTTGTATTTTTAGTATTAACGGTTTATTAAAATCTGGTGCGTATAGTGGTACCACTTTTAAAAACTGTTTTTTAAAAAACTCAAACCCGTTTTTTGACACCATCTTTCCCACTTAAATCTAGCGTATTTGCCCGTTAAATTAGTAATGGGTTCTGCTTTTTTAAAACCCTGGGATAAAGCGCCTTAATACCCACGGGTTCCCAAAATAAAAGCACGCACTTTTTTTTACGTTAGTTGGAGGGGGTAACTTTTTAAATAACCTTTTTTCTTGTTTTTGGTCGGGTTTTAAATTTCCCGTCTCTTTTAATAATTACCCCAAATTTTTTGTTTTTTTTTTAAAAAACCCCCTTGGCTTTAAAAGCTTCAATTAACATCATGTTTTTCTCAATCGGTCGAATACTAATTTTACATTTTTTTAAGTGATCATCCACACCCCTGCTGTATAGATCAGAATGTCGTCTAGTATGCTAATGAAAAATTTTTTGCATCCCCTCTAATACCTCATTTATTAACAGCATGTAGGAGAGGGGGCCCGTTCGAACCCCGAATGGCATTCGTAAAAATTAGTAAGAACCCATATGAGTAAAAAAAGCACTCTTTTTTTGAGCGTCTTCCAACATGGGAAATACACCAGAATCCTGATCTTGCGTCTAGCGTCGTGAAGATGTAAAAGCCATTAAGCACCCCCAAGATATCATCAATCACCGGCAGTGGGTACGATACATTCTTAGTGTTTTATTCAACGCCCGATAGTCACAGCAGAACCGATTTGAACCATCAGGTTTGGTCACAATTACTATCGGAGATGACCATTCTGACTTCGATCTTGTTTTTACCCCTGCTTTCAACATATTTTCTATTCCCCTTTTAAACCCAACTTCCCTATTTTTTAAATGGAGTTCTATATGGTTTTAAACAAATTGGTGGATGGTCCCCCGTATCTATTTCCATTGTAATTGTTTTTGTCCTTCCCAATTCTAAATCATTAATTGCAAATACATCCTGATTTTCTTTTATAAGTTGTTCTAATATTTTCTTATTTTCGGGTTGGAGCTTTTAACTGTGCCAACAATTCTTTTTCCCCTTGTCTTTTTGTCTAGTGAATGTATTTGGGCTGTTTTTCTTCTGAATGGATGGATCAATTCATCCATTTGTACGTCCCTTTTCTTCCGCGTCCGCCCTTTTTATTAATCTTCCACTAGAAGTTTCTGAATAATTTGTTCCCGACATTTCTACTCTATCCGTTGCCAATTGTCACTAATGTTTTTGTTCTAGTTTGGCTATTACACACCCTCTGTATAATTTGATTTCTCTACCGTGTTGTTAAAATCATTACTGGAAAGGTTAAGTTTTTATCTAACGATTTATTCCATCCGGAACCTCAAGACCAGGCTCATAAATTTAAATTCCCTTTTTGTAATTCAGTGATTCTAACTGTGTGTCCTGCCACATAATATGGGTTTCTCTTTATCTTCGCTTGTATTAAATTAACCGACAGTGGTTTTAACGTCGTGGACATCTTAATTCAATTAGTGCCGATATATGCATGTCTTCTTCCATATTACATACACGCCCTTTGAATTTTTTTGTGTAAATCAAAGAGAAGTTTTACTCCGTTTTTTAAAAAAAAAATCTCTTCCTATAAGCATGTTTCTATTTAAATCTTTCACTACCTAAAAAAAATGTCTTACTTGATCCCCCCAAATTTTAAAATTGATCATTGTCTGTCCAATTACTTGTAAATTCTGTCCTGTAACAGAGTGAAGATTATTATGAGTCTTAAATATTCTCCCAATTTCTTTTTTTTATAAAAAAAAACTTTTTTTAAAATTACACAAACCTGAGCCCCTGAATCAATTAATGTACGAACTCTATATTTTCCTATTTTATTATACATGAGCTATGATCTGTTTTATTTTCTGTAAACTTTTTGATTTAATCTAGTTGAAAGTATTTCTACTCGTCCTACTATGTCTGTTATTAACATATTCTTTAAACCTTGGGACCTTATTATTTCCCCCCTTTTACAGGTCCTATTAATAGGTAGGGCGCCGGTTTTCCTGCGTTTTTGTACCTGTAAAATTCCTGTGTCTATCTTCAACATTCCTATTCAAACCCGCTATTGCCCTTTCTACTTTGTGTATTCGACTGGACACGCCTGTTTTCCCCCAAAAACGAGAAACATGTCCGCGTTGACCACAAAACCAACAGACTATATTTGTGTTGTTAGTTTTTTCCCACTGTCTCACTTGTAAAATACCTCATTTGTCTTCTTTCACCATAAGCACTTCTATTACTACCTTGTAACGTCTGTATACCTCCTCTCCTATTCCATCCGAAACCCTTTTTTGTCCTATCTCCATAGGCTCCTCAATCCTGTTTTTTCGACTTTGTTCCATTTTTCGTCCTGTTTTTTCAATCTAAATCTACGTCTCAAATTTTTTTTCTTGTACCGCAATATTACAGCTTGTGATAACCCTCCGGGGGTTTTCTCTCATCAGCTTAACCTTCAATCCATCGGATTTTATGCCATCTACAAAATCCCGACTAACATCCTCCCACCTCCTTCCTCGTACATTCTGTCCTAAGAATGCTTCTTCAGCCAGGTTAATCAACCTATCGCTGAAAATTGTACCGTCTCTCCAGTGTTTTGTTTAGACTGTCTCAACACCGAAAAACGCATGTTGTGGATCCGTTATTTCCGCGTACTTATGGGCCAGGTCGTCTTTGAACTGCTCCCATGTCTCATCTACTCTTTCCTCTAAAATTTTCCCTTTGGGTATGATCCGAAACCGGGTTTTGTTGCTGCCTGATAAGCAAGTCTCATTTTCTCTTCATCTGATGCAGGGCACCAAATACGCATATTTCTCTATGGAAGTTATCCATTTTTTAAAATCTCTTGCCTGTCCACTAAAATTAACAATTTCAGTTGCCATTTCCCCGTTGTTTTATAACCGTATGAAGTCTACCTACCGCTGTTCCTACCCCCCTCAAAACTTGTGCCAATGAATCTTGTTCTGTCATGCTGAAAAATTTATGTATGCACCAATAAAAACAAATTTTACATTGTAACCAGCTAAATTAACAATATGATCGTATTTACTTTACACAACAGAATTGTTAAAATAGTCAATGTACGTAAAAAAAATTTTAAAGTTCACCAATTACCCTAATTTGCTCCCGATCCTAGAAAGACGGATTCCTCTACGTTCGTTGTCAGGTAGAATTCAAACGCCAAGAGTCTGTGCAAGTTGAAATGTTTCCCCCAATCGATCACGTACTTCAGGTAGTTTGGGGGTTCTTTCCTCCAACGTTTTCAGTAACTTCAACCCCCGGTTGGGTCCCTACCAGAATTGCACATCAAAGCGACGTCTTGAGAATCGGGGTTTCAGGAAAGCGATAATTTCAGTAGGTCGGCAGCCCAGTCTGCCTCTCCCACTTCCGAGAGTTCTTTAGCGGTATCGCTGCTGTTAATGAGCTTTTCATTTTTTCTTATTCTTCAAAAAGTCTCAAGGGCAGGATTCTGCGGCTTTTAGTTCGCCCCAGGCAAAACTATCTTAACGAGAAGTAGACAACTGCTCTGTTAGTAAAATGTGTCTACTTGATTCGACTTGCCTTGAAGGTTTCTTTTTCCTGAGCCTCTTATTTCAAACGATCCAGAAAAAACTTGCTGGTCTTTCTCAATCTTTTGCTCAGCGAGATGATCACCACTGTACAGCAACTCACTCTGGCAAGCCGGCTTTCATAACTCAGGTGACAACGACTGCCTATACATCTAGGATTCTTGATAGCAGCGAGGATTCTGAAAAATAATTACAGACAACCACCCCTAGCCGGGCTTTTGGCTGCTGTAATTCTCACAGACGACGTAGTGGCCATTTATCAACTTCGCTTTTTTCGTTCAACATAAGTATAGAACCGTGCCATAATTCTGTCTCTGGGTATTTGATGCAAGCAGAACGAGATCTTCAAAACTTTGATTTTAGTTCGATGTTCGACCTGGACAGCATATTGTGATTCTGCGACATTCCAAGTTCGTATCCTGGTCACGGCACCAATTCAGTCCTTTGTAACAGCGCACAGATAAATAGGACTAACGAGTTCTTTGTTTGAGTATAAATAGAGATTTATTTCATCTTGATGACAACTTCTACAACCTTCATACAACATGGCGTCTTCTCACTTTCAGGCCCAGATGTTGACTGATTCCTAACAACAAACTACGTCACGACTTGAGCATCTTTCTTCCCATTCCATCCTGATGCTCAAGCGTGCTGTAGTTTTGCCCACCCAATATACACATCAGGCGAACCCACTCCTACTTCTGAGGTACTTGTAATTTACTTCCCCAAGTCAAGGACGAGAATTAAAAATATTTAGTCCAACTTTCCGGTGGAGAAGTTGAACCCGCTGCCCTTCAGCATCAGCACACCGGAAATGAAAGAGCGAGTGTCTTATCCGTTCGGTCATGCTGACCACGTGTGTTGGTTGTTTAGTTGGCTGGTGGTGCCTCTGGCAGACCAAGTTCTCAATCTTTAGTCCGTTTAGGTCCCCTGAGCCTCGAAAAGGGCTGGCTACTGTCGACGTGAGGCTGATGTTTGACCGCCTTTCCGACACGGTGTTCCATCTCCCGGGAGTTGTGTTGCAGATCTATCGTCCCCCTCGCCAAGCTCAGACAGCAGGGTAGGCAATACCAGTACTGGAAACACACATCTGCGGAGAGGCAGGTCATGATTCAAGGCAGCACACACGGTCTGGCTGGGATTAGGTTCAGATTGGTCAGTTACTTCCACGGGCTGGAGGTATGCCCTTGATGTCAGGCTTCCACCCATTACCCTGAGAGAGGAGTTGTTTCTGTGGGTGCACTAGGCGTCTAATACAATACTGCAGGATCGGTGGGGGAGATAATCTTTGGGTAAGGGGGAATAACATAATCTGGGTTTTAAAAAAAAGTTGCAAGTCCTTCATACGACGTAGCAGTCAACCCCAGCATTTTGGGCAAGGTTACGTTCAGTAGTTTGTCATTGCTTTCTCAACGACCTGCTCCTATACCTTTTTCGAAATAAACCAGCACCGCTGTGTTTCGAACTCGGGTATACGGGATTATGAATCGCGTCCGTAACACCTTGCCTTGGAGCAATATCTGGCTAAGGGGGATAACAATATCTGCGTAATGATGATAAAAATATCTGGGTAAGAGAGATAACAATATCTGGGTAAGGGGAATAACAATACTTGGGTAAGGGGATAACAATATCTGGGTAAGGGGGATAACAATATCTGGGTAATGGGGATAAAAATATCTGGGTAAAGGAATAAAAATATCTGGGTAATGTGGATAAAAATATCCGGGTAAGGGGGATAACAATATTTGGGTAAGGGGGATAACAATGTCTGGGTAAGGGGATAACAATATCTGGGTAAGAGGGGATAATATCTGGGTAAGGGGGATAACAATATCTGGGTAACGGGGATAACAATATCTGGGTAAGGGGGATAACAATATCTAGGTAAGGGGGATAACAATATCTGGGTAAGGGGGATAACAATATCTAGGTAAGGAGGATAACAATATCTGGGTCCGGGAAGGTTAGTCCGGTCAACAAATGCCCGCTGAAGTCGGATGTGTCGGGCTAACGGCACAAGAACGCAGCTCTGCTGTACATAGGCAAAACACAATCACGACCGAAAGAAAATCCCGGATGAACGCAGCAGAAGAAGAAGAATATCTGGGTAAGGGGATAACAATATCGAACGAACGAGATAACAAACTTTGTTTTCAAAGGGTAACAAATTGGCAACGCAGGCCCGTATTACATTCCAAATGCCCTTCCAGTCACTCACCTTTCGTTTATCAATAGTGCATAATACATTCACATAGAAAAAACATTGTCAAATGAGTGTTGTAAACATAAACAATGCATATTACCATGTTATGAGACACATCTCCCACCCTCGAACACATCCCCCTACCCACCCATCCACCCCCCATCCACCACACATCCCCCCACACACATCCCCTACCCACAAACACACACACACATACCCCAGGCACACATACATGCCCCTACCCATCCACCTACCCCCACCCACCCACCCACATACACCCACCCACACACACAATCCAGGCACACAAACATGCACCAACCCACACATCTACCTCCCACACATACCCCACCCACTCACCCCCATCTACACACATCACCCCACACATCCCATAACCCACCCACACTCACCCACCCACATATCCTCAACCACCCAGCCAAGCACACATCACCCAACCACACATATCCCACCAACACACACATATCCCTGTCAACCCACACACTCCGCACCTAACCACACACACTTGCCGCAAGCACCCACACATCCATTTACACACATTCCCCACCCACAAAATCTCCCCCACACATTCACACATCCCAAACCCAACTACACACATATCCCCTACTCATACCCAACCTACACACACTCACCAACCCACATTTCCCTTAACCACATATCCTCCGACCAACACACACCCCACCCATATACAAACATCACCACCCACACACACACAACTCCCCACTCATACACACATCCCCACCTACACATTTCCACAGACACACCCATCTCCAAACCCACAAAAACATCCCCCATTCACCCACACATACCTCCCACCCACATAAACATCTCAGACCCACCTACACACACATCTCCCACCCAGACACATATCCCCTACCTACACACACATCCTCTACCCCCACACACATCCCCCACCAATACACACATCCCCAACACCACCTACACACACCCCCAAACACTCACACAATATCCACACCCACACATTCCACTACCCACCAACACCCACACACACAACAACCCACCCACCCAACACATACCCCACCTACACATCCAAACGCGCACACTTATTCCCAACGCACACGTCCTTGATCCACTCACACATCCCCACTCACACGCACATTTTCCCACCTACTGTCACATCCTCCACACATCCCTCACTAACACACATCCCTCACCCACACATCTTCTCACCCACCCACACATCCCCCACACGTACACGCACCCCCACTCACATACACACATCCCACCCACACACATACTCCACCCGCACACCCATTCACAAACCCACACCCACACATCTCCCTACACCCCATGCATCCCTCCAAAACACACACATCCTCCTGCACACATCCCACGCACACAACATCCCTACACATACAACCACACACACATCCCTCATCCACACACACACACACACCCACCACCCACATACACACATCCCCCATCCACACACCCATCCCCCAACCCACACACATCTTTCCACCCCACCCACACATACCCCACCACACACACACATACACACATCCTCCACACACACACACACACTCACACACTCACATCCTCATATTTAGACACATACATGATGCATCACATAATCACTGAAACTAATATGAACAAACTTCCACACTTTACACACCCATACACTGACGGCTATCGTGAGCAACATCACACAAAATTCAAAATTGGGGAAAAAATTGGAAAACATGGAAAAACTGGGGAAACTGACAAAAAATATGTTATACATTGTGTAACGTCAAAATAGTGATGCAATTCAATAAGATAATTCCTGGAATTGACATAAACATGATGAAATAAGCAGTGCATATAGTACATGTTAAATTCAAGTGGCAGTAAAAATGCTAATATACATTCACATAGGAAAAACAAACATTGTCAAATGAATGTTGTAAACACAAACAATGCATATTACCATGTTATGCACACAATCCACCGACACACATGGGGGATTGTCGGATGTATAGTTGATGAAGGCTCAACCCCACAGAGATAAAGGATACTACGTTCCTCTTTCTCAATGTGATCCAGCCCGTTATAATTAATTTGGCTGTTACTGACCCATTGGTTTGAGGCCATAAATAGAGTGTCAGAGAACAAAGGAATACCTCCAGGACTATAATGACGGGTTTACTGAGTTTCCAAAATATCGTCGGTGGTTTCTTGCCTCTTCTCTACCAACTAAATAAATTAAAATTTAGGGTTGTTACGTACAACAATTTTACTACAACAAGAAAACTCTCAAAAGAGAAAATGACCCTTAATTGCATTTTATATATATATATATATATATATATATATATATATATATATATATATATATATATATATATATATATATATATATATATATATATATATATATATATATCAAAAACAAAGTTATACACACATATATTATTTTAACTGTCTATGACCTTGATGCCTAGATCTTTCAGTTCATTAACATCAATGATAGTAAAGTTCATCAGTGTTAATGACTTTCCGTTTTCTCTTGAGGTAGGTTAAGTCTGAACCATTTATGCAATCAGGATGTTCTATTCCATAATTCTGGGATCCCTGTGGTCAATAGTTTCCTGATATTATTTATCTTTCTGTTCCTTAGATTGTTGATTTTCAAGGTATTAATAGGATAGTGGCTCTTGGTTCCTCACCATCAGGCACAAGAATAATTGTTACCTGTCCTAAGTGTTTAGTGGAACTTCTTGCATGTAGTATTTGGCCTCAATATATCAGATGCCTCACTCAGTCAAGCTGCTACATTCAGCCAAGCTGTTACTACATTCACAAAGTGCTGCATTCAAGTGCTGCATTCAAGTGCTGCATTCAAGCGCTTCTTTCAACCTAATCAGGGCTGGATCTAGTTGTACTTAGCCACTATCTGAAATTTCAGCAAACAACATACATCTAATCGTACTATAAGTACGACATTAGAAATTAAATGCCTTACCTTTCAACAACAACACCAATCAAAATACATAAAATAATGTTGATCCTAGGAAAATAAGCAGTGGAGGGTAAAGAGTCTGGTTGTAACTGGTTGTTCTACATACAATCTCCCTTTATCAGGCGTTCAAGATTTAAACTAGCAAATGTGCAGTTTCATCTTCACCTATGCCAGTCCTCAGGTCTACCGGTTGACTAATACCTTGATTGATTTGGGATTGACAACTATGTTTCCCATTCTATTCTGTACCTAGTTAATTCTCTTCATCTTCTTCCATGAAAGGAAAAAGGGTCTCATATATTAAGGGATTTAGAAATCATCCCCTATTGCAATGAGGAGTTGCTTACAAACAATGTAAGTACATCATGGTATCAATTCTTGTATTTTATTCAGGTGAATTCTTTTCTGATCAAAAGGTTCAAGGCGAGTATCTTCTCTTCTCTCAACAGTGTCTGTAATATGCCTTCATCATCATCATCATCATCATCATCATCATCATCATCATCATCATCATCATCATCATCATCATCATCATCATCATCATCATCATCATCATCATCATCATCATCATCATCATCATCATCATCATCATCATCATCATCATCATCATCATCATCATCGCCATCGCCTCCGCCACCACCACCACACCACCACCACCACCACCACCACCACCATCATCATCATCATCATCATCATCATCATCATCATCATCATCATCATCATCATCATTATCATTATATCATTATCATAATCATCATTATATCATTATCATTGCATTATTATAATCTTCATTACAATCATCATCATCATCATCATCATCATCATCATCATCATCATCATCATCATCATAATCATCATCATCATCATCATCATCATCATCATCATCATCATCATCATCATCATCATCATCATCATCGTATTACATTCATCAGGACACTAGACCATATGTGGTAACAGGAGTGAAATGAAATACAAAGTGGGACCTTGTTTAAGATACAAAACCAGATGCTTGTAGTACGCGTGATGTATAATATGGGTTGTGTTGTGCTTTGGGCACAAAACCAGATGATGATATCATGAATGATATTTAATATAAAGTGTCATACGTCGGAGTGCACTAAATGATTAATTAGTGTTTGGGTTATGCCGAACATATTATCTTGTGATAGACAGGACATCATAAAGCAAAGTTGCCTTCTATCATGAGATTGACTGTTAGCTTATACTATTTTTCAGTATGTTACTTTCTTCACTTATTCTCAGACATAATATTCATATGTGCATGATGATACTTTCACTCTTCAATCAGAAAGCATTCATACTTGCATGTAAGATAAGTAATTATGCTTATGTAATTTCCCAATGATAACTTTAAATGTTAACACCCTAGACATAACAACGAAATCTCAATCACTCCACCATCACAATCATATCTGTATAGATGACAATTAAGCATATGTATTTGCTTTACTGATGATAAATGCACAGATTCACAACAATGACAGTACAATGGAATCTTAATCCTTTTCATCCTTCATTAGAAATTATAATATTTTCTGGATGATACATGAGCCTATTGATGTGTTTTACCCATGATAAATTCACAGATTCAACACCAATGACAGTACAATAGAATCTTAATCATTTTCATCCTTCATCAGATGTTATAATATTTCCTGGATGATACCTAAGCCTAGTGATATGTTTTACCCTTTATAAATTCACCTTTGTTTAACAATAATGAAATCACACATAAACCACTCCAGACATGCTCTCATCAATGACATAGACTGATGTGATCATTAGACATACTTAGATTCACAAAGGATGATTCATCATTTGTAGCAATAATGAACTTACACATGATCCCCACCTGCTCTCATAGATTTATGTGATATACTCAATCCACATTCAGGCATTATGAATCCTAACCATTCTTGCATGCCTGTTGACTAAGTATTATTATGGGGCACATATATTAATTCCACATGTTTACAACATTGAAAATACATTTGACTCACCACATGGGTGCTTTAACCCAACACACACAATTATGATCCCTATAGGAATCTATTTCGTTCTCATGTGTTCATGAAATATAAGAAAACTAATTGTTTGTTCATGTGCTAATGTCAAAAATTCTACTTGACTAATGTGCTCATATAATAAAAAAAATTTCAATAATACACATTACACTAATTTGAATAACCAGTGTTGGCACATGTAAACTAGTTTCTTTTTACTAAACTAAGTATTACTTAGTTTTCTAAATCTTAAGTTACTTGCCAACTCTAAAATACTGCTGATTGAGTTTACTACTTAAGAATACAATGTACAACCTGTGTCTAATGTTTAAACATTAAATGAGGTGTTTACATGGGGGGAAAATAGAACTCACTGTGGTTTCCTGATGTAAGTTTATCTATGACTATGATAACTGAATATAATATTAATTTGTTAAGGACTAACCACATGGTTTTGCAACACACTGACTTACCAATTCTTCATGGGAACAAGACTCACAGACTAAACTTAATTTTAAAATAAATATTCTGTTCACCTTCATCCTAAAAGGATGGCTTCCAACACTTTGTTGACAGGTGTCTGAATCTGAATGCGATGTTGTAGGCTGATGTTTCCTATTTTCATTTATAATACTTATACTTAAATATTATGTTTAGGCATATTTCATCACTCTGTCCGCTATCTCTGATCTTCTCCTGCCTCGTGCTGGGCTTGGTAACAAACAGGCCGTGTTCCGGTCGTTCGTCGTTTTATGTACATTTTCCCGATTCCAGTTTTTGGTATCTCGCCGAGCTGGGTCTGTTGTTGTAAAATGTAGAATTTTCAAAGTAGGGAACAAAATAGCGCTGTGGCGGTGTCAATGTTGATTGTTGTACGGAGTAATGTTTCATCACTTTTGAGGCTTGTGAAACATATATCACAGGGATGTTGTGTGTGTGTGTGTGTGTGTGTGTGTGTGTGTGTGTGTGTGTGTGTGTGTGTGTGTATGTGTGTGTGTGGGGGTTTGATGTGTGTTATATCTGGGCACTGAGATAACAATATATGTCTAGGGGAGATAACAATATCTGGGTAAGGGGATAACAATATCTGGGTAATGGGGATAACAATATCTGATAAAGGGAATATCAATATCTGGGTAATGAGGATAACAATACCTGGGTAATAGGGATAACAATATCTAGGTAAGGTGGCTAATAATATCGGGGTAATGGGGATAACAATATCTGGGTAATGGGGATAACAATATCTGGGTAATGGGGATAACAAAATCTGGGTAAAAGGGATAACATTCTATGAATAAGCGTGAGAGCATTATATAGTAAAGGGATAACAATATCTGGGTAATGACGATAACAAAATCTGGGTAAAAGGGATAACAATCTATGAATAAGCGTGAGAGCATTATATAGTAAAGGGATAACAATACATTTGTATGGGATAACAATACATGGATAAAGGGACAACAATATCTGGGTAAAGGGGTAACAATATCTGGGTAAGGGAGATAACAATATCTGGAATACGGAAATAACTTTCTGATTAAGGGAGTTACAAATATCTTGGAATGGGAGACAACAATCTCATTTTGGTCTAATTTTATAACAGTCAACAGCTCAACTGCGGTGCTTCGTATCGGATCCACTTGAGTCAGACGCGAACCCTAAGCCAGCCCGCCCCTCAATGCTAATGTACAGGTTGGTTTTAAAAAGCAAATCTTACGTGAGTATGGCCATCTTGAGACTTGAATCTGGCGATACCTGAAAGAATGACCACAGGAGTTTGTGTTGAAACTGAAATGCGATTCTCGGTTTATTGTTTATTAGCATAACTACGTTTCTCGGCCTTTGGCTAAAATTAAAGTGTAGACTCATCTGCACTTGATTTTGCCAGGGCCACAGCAGAGGCGGTCAATCGAATGACACGGGGATGTAGGCACTTGATAGGGCGGCTCTGGCCCCTGGGGAACCGCGTGCCCTTATTAAAAACATACTGATACCATTTAATATCGGGGACATAGTAGTTGGCATCTTTCAGTCCTGAAGGAATATAGAGTTGTGCCGCTGGGGAGGCTTCACCGCTGGCGAATGTATAGTCCAATGCTAGAGTGACAATCTCTGCCACAGTTTCCGCATCTGTAAGACGAAGCAGGTCCTCGTCCTATATATATATATATATATATATATATATATATATATATATATATATATATATATATATATATAATGGCTTCCTCTGTTCTCTGCACTTCTCTTGGAGCTGCCGGAGTGAGCAAATCATATCGATGGTGGACCTGTTGGGTCTAAATCCGCACTGTAATTCGGGGTAGATTCTTTTAGCTAGTACGTGTAACCTTTTAAGGTATACTCGAGCAAAAATCTTGCCTGTAATGCTGAGTATTGAAATGCCGTGATAGCTGTTGCAGTCGCTTCTGTCGCCTTTGCTTTTATAAAGGGTAACGATGTTTGCGTCTTTCATATCTTGTACTGAATTTTCTTTCCAGTAGATCTGAAATATTGCATACAGTTCTGGGATGATTGTTTCTTTGCAACATTTTAAACTTTCAGGTGGAATACTATCTTTTCCTGGTGCCTTGCCGGATTTGAGAGTGTCTAGTGCTTCACTGATTTCTGTGAGGCATGGTTCGTTATCAATGACATGCGTGGTGGACTGTTGATCGATGGCTTCCAAAGCTTCTTCTCTTACAGTGTTCTCCACTGAGTATAGCTCTGAGTAGTGTTCTACCCAGCGATCCATTTGTTTCGCTCGATCTTTTATGATTACCCCCTCTGTTGATCGTAAAGGGGTCATCTTATTTTTTGATGGACCGACAACTTGCTCGACGCCCTCTTATATCGCCAGTGTCTGCACAAGTTTGAATTTGAGCAGAGAGCTGAAGCCAGTACCTGTTCGCACATTTTTATGCCATCTGTTGTACTCTATTTCTGGCCGTTCGCAATGCTTGCAGTGTTTTCTCTGAAGGTGATGTTTTTTACACTGAGAATGCATGTCTCTTTAACTCCAGGACTGGGAGCATCTCTTCAGAGTGTGCTTCAAACCAGTCGAATGACTTAATTTGCTTCTTGCCAAATGTTGATAGAGCTGTATTGTAGATGGTGTCGCGAAAATGACTCTATCTCTCGGTGACAGTTCCATCTGTGGGGCCAGGCAGAGTCTCCGCTAGAGCCTGAGTGAATTTGTTGACCTTCTCTTTGTTTTTGGTGCCGCTGGTATCAATGCGTGGTCTTCCTTCTGCTCTGCTTCTGTAGATTCTCTTGGGCTTTATCTTCACCTTGCTGGAGACGAGTTAATGGTCGGTGTCGCAGTCAACACTACATAGCTGCGAGTCAGCCGTACATTGCGGAGGTTGCTGCGTTTAGTGAGCACCAGGTTGAGTTGGTGCCAGTTCTTTGATCTAGGGTGCCTCCATGACACTTTGTGTTGAGGTTTCATGTCAAAGAAGGTGTTGGTCACACACAGATTATGATGGCTGCAGAATTTCAAGAGACGTCCATTGTCATTGATCTTCCCAACGCCAAACTGTCCTAGACATGAAAGCCAAGATTTGTGGTCGGAGCCAACCCTGGCATTGAAATCCCCCAGGATAAAAAGATGTTGTTTCTCTGGTGTTTCACTGACTTCTTTGCTAAGGTCGTCATAAAACTTATCTTCAGATTCTGATGCTGCAGTTAGTGTTGGGGCGTAAACGCTTATAATACTAAATGGGCCTGCCTCTGTCTGGAGTTAGAGCTTCAGTATTCTTTCAGTGCCATCACTTGGTGGTGTGATGGACTTAAGCAGCTTGTTTCTGATAGCGAAGCCAACTAAATGCTCCCTGGTCTCTCCGCGCGGCTTGCCATGCCAGTAGAAAGTGAAGTCCCTCTCCTTGATGTTTCCAGATTCTTGGTGTTTGGTCTCTTGCAGGGCGACAATGTCTTTCCCCAGTCTGAGTAGTTCGTTCTTTATCATTGCAGTTTTGCGGTCATCCACAATCTCGTTTAGATCGTCAGAGATGCCAGGGGCCATGGTTCTTACGTTCCATGTTCCAAGCCTTAGGGTCGGTTTTTTTCTTATTGCTATGTGTATAGATGGAAGATGAAAGATGTACAACAGAGATTAGGAGCAGAATAGGACAGGCAAAAGCCGCATTTCAGAAAATGAAGAGCATCTAATGCAATAAGTCGCTATCAATGAATATAAGAAAGAGAGTGCTAAAATGTTATATAGAACAAGTTTTGCTGTATGGCAGCGAATCTTGGAATGTAAATGAACAAATTAGGAAGAACTTAGAAGCAACAGAGATGTGATTTTTAAGACGAATGTTGCGAATTCCTTGGACTGCCAGAGTAACTAACAACGATTGCCTGAAAGAGGCTAATGAAACTAGAACACTATATACAACAATAAGAAAGAGACAAACAGCTTTCTTTGGTCATGTGATGAGAAGAGAGGCATTGGAGAACATCGTGACAACTGGAAAGATCGAGGGGAAGAGAGGCAGAGGCAGACCAAGAGAAATGATGCTGGACGGATTGAGACGGTGGCATGGAGGAATATCATCAGCAGAGTTGATCCAGAACACCAAAGACCGAGATCTGTGGAGAGCCATGAACGACTACGCCAGCCGGCACGGCACTTGATGATGATGATGTGTATAGATTGCGGTCCATTGGTCGGGATTTTCCCCCTAAGCTCCAGACACCTTCAGGAGCAGATGAACCGCGGCGAGACAACACCTTATTGACTGGGAGCTGCCCAGCTTAGGCGGGCGGTAGCTGTCTAGTGAGAATACGATGATCTCTCCCACCGTCGGAAGCCTTGCTCTACGTCAATCGAGCATTAAGTCTTATAACCAACCGGTAAATGCTGCTTCCCGTGTTGTGTCACCGCTTTACGCGGTGCTGAAGTGACTTCTTCAGGCACAAGCCTGGGAATCTGAGAACCATCTATTGCCCAGTAGCAAGTTCCCCCTCTCCACGTCGCCGATGTTGACCAAGGGAAAGGCAGCAGCCAATGCAACTTGGCATCGGTGCCGTCGCAGGAGTTGCCAGAACTGTGTTGTTTACAACATGGAACTGCCTTAGGGACCCCATCTCCGGAATTTTCCTCAGGGTTTACTCCCGAAGCCTTTCCCATATGGGTATACCCGCAAGACAGCGGAGGTTTGAGATTTAGTTCACAACATAATCTAGCACAATTAGGCAACTAGACAGATGCCATAGAAGACTCAAACTGCCATGCCTGAGAAAGCACTTTCTTCGTCATGTAGTACCCTGCAAGTCTGTGAGTTCTTGCTTGCTTGTGTTCATTGGCTTGAGCTCCAACGCGAAGTCCTGTATGTCGGATGAAAGCATCCTGTTGTCCAACATCAGTGTGATGTCATACAGGACCTGAGGTTTTCGTGAGTATCCGTTGTCCCATGTCTGGCTTATTGGTGTGCAGACTGGTGGTTCCTCGCCGTACAGGCAGACACTCTCCGACTTCGGAGGAATCGGCGATCCTACTGACTTTAGCCAGGACCCCGAAGGGACCTATGTGAGTTCTTGATTCCATCAAGATCAGCTGCTATTTAGCATCTTTGTCCTTTCTGCTTCTCTCATGTTGTTTGCGAATGTCGACAGCTTTCTTGATCAAACTGTATAGATCCTCTGGTAGGGCAGCAGCCAGACCTGTTCTTTTCAAGATATGCATAATTTTGGTTCATGTGACAAAGCGCACCTGGGCAACACAATGAGAATCACCGAGTATTACACCAATCTGTGACGATGTCAAAACTTTCTTTGCCGGTTTGTACATATGCTCTACAACTTCACCTGCTGGTAGATTCAGCCCGAATGGCATTGTTTTCCTGTGTGGAAGAGTGAATAGACAAACGGCATCAACACCATCTTCTGGGAGATTTAGCCACAATGGCAATTTTCTCCTGTGTGGAAGTAAGAACAAACACCACCGTATCAACACCATCTGATGGGAGATTCATCCACATTGGCATTGTTCTCCTGTGTGGAAATAGGAACAGACAAACAGTATAAAACAACATCTGCTGGGAGATTCATCCACAATGACATTGTTCTCCTGTGTGGAAATAGGAACAGACAAACAGTATAAAACACCATCTTCTGAGATATTCAGCCACTATGGCAATTTTCTACTGTGTGGAAGTAACGACCGAACGAACAAACTTTATTTTCAAAGGGTTAAGAATTGGGCACGCAGGCCCGTCTAACATTCTGCCCTTCTATCACTCTCTTTCATACATTATTTCATTCACACATCATTCAAGGCTAACAGAGAACAGCAACAATATAAAAGATATGCATTATAAAGGCATGGGAAAAATGCGAACATCAAAACTACACGACACAGTAAAATTAGATAATGGTCTGACACATGTTATTAGCCATGTGGAATATACTCGTCTACCAAAAAGGCTGTTATACTAGGGTTTTGTTATTATTATTATTATCTCTATTATTAAGGGGGAAGATAATCCGTACTGAGATAGTGTTCGAGTAATTTGCGATTATATGAATAGGGATTGGTGATGTCTTTGATTTCTTGTGGAAGATTGTTCCACAGCTGAGCTGCAGAGTACGTTAAGCTTGTTTTGTATAAGTCAATCCTTGGCTTCGGAATGTGTAATATATTTAAACGTTTACTGTGTCTAGCATTATATTTAAACAATGGCCAAAGGTAATTTGGGGCATTCCGATGCAGGATGTTGTGAATTAGTTTAGCTTTATTGAAAAGCAGGCGTTTGCGGAGTGGTAGTAACTGAAGGCGTTTATACAGGCTAGGATTGTCAGATAAATGTTTGCTATAAATTAGACTCATGGCCCGTTTCTGGAGTGAGCAAAGTCGCTTGGTGTTTGAATTAGAACAACCGTCCCAGATTGTAGAGCAGTAGTCAAAGTGTGTCTGTATATGAGAAGTATAGAATAGTTTCCTTGTGTCCTCATCAAGGAAGTTTTTAATTTTGGTGAGTTGGTAGACTTTTTTCGCTGTTTGTTTAATAAGCGCTTGAACGTGGGAATTAAAGGTTAGGTTTCTATCAATGATTATGCCTAATGTTTTGTGCTCAATTACACTTTCTACTGGCATGTTATCGATGTGAAGTTGAAGTGATGTGTGTGAGCTTAGAGTTTGAAGTCTTTGTCTGGTTGTTAGTAACATTGATTTTGTTTTAGTGATGTAAGAACAGTGATGTAAGAACACACAAGCCACATCAATAGCAGCTGCTGGAAAATTCAGTCACAATGGCATTGTTTTCCTGTGTGGAAGTGTGAGCAGACAAACCGTATCCAATGTGTGGTCATCTTATGGTGATTGGGTATACATGTGGCTGTGTGTTATGTGTGGAGTGATTGTGAGTAATTTTCATCATCACCATCCTTATCATCACCATCATCATCTGCTATGCTGATATGCGTGGGCAAACATGGATGACCAGAGCACACTATCACCAGAAATATCAATTGAGGACCCCTTCGAAGCCATTAAGACAGTTCATAAATAAACACACATGTAATGTTTGGAGCTCTTGAAAGTAGAAGAAAGAAGTAGGGGCTTGTGACATTTAGGATGTCTTTCGTCCCCAGCAACATTGGAATACAGAATGCTAATCGCTTCAGCTGTTCACAATTTTAAAACAGGACACTCCGGCGTTTTTTAAATATAACATATTTTCGCCATCTGGGCGTTTGGAGATTGGCAGCAGCTTACAATAGACATCGCCCACGCTGTCACGTAAACACCACCTGCAGTCTGACGTCATCTTTAGTGCCCGGAGAAAATCTAGCTCAGAGCTATTTTATATGTGCGGGCGGAGGAAATGCCTGAGCTTATTTAAATTAGGCCAAGCTAGGATGGTGTTCCTGCAAAATTGTCCCAGATTGCTAAGTTTAGTGGCAGTCCACAAAATGATTCTATAGGGAAAATTTGTGTTTTCCTGTTGGGATAATATGTGTCATTTATTGTCTAAGGTTACTGTACATTTGATAATAACCTGATTGTTTCGATGGGCGATATTATAAGAAATATTTGAACATTAGTTAGAGCTCTCTTTCTGTTAGTTACTTAGTTAGTTAGTTGGTTAGTTAGTTAGTTAGTTAGTTAGTTAGTTAGTTAGTTAGTCGAGGTTCCAACTTCACGGCAACGGGTCGTCCCCATTATGCCCCATGCCCGTGCCAGCGAATACCACACAAAATGCTCCCCACTGTCCAATGTGAAAAGTGGAATAGATGGGAGTCTCAGCAATCCAACAAGCCCGCACAGGTACACTGTGCATAATGCCGCCGCCAGAATGTCTTTCTGTGTGAAAAGAGAAGTAGAGATTTAGATCTTGAGAGATTCTTCGAAGAAATAAGTGATTTTTCTCTGACTTAAAGAATATCTTAGTTTGTGTGGTTCATGTACATCCCGAGGGATGAATTTCTCATTTACTTAAAATTTTCATGTGTAGCTCATTATGATTAGGAGTGCTACTACCAAGATTCTTGTTCAGAACTAGCAATTATAATCACTTTATTGATAATACTTTACTGAGATATCACTTATGATTTCTTTTGATAATATTTTTCAGAAGTATCTTTTATGATCCCTTGATATATATTACAAGGAGAATATGGTTTTTATGTATACATTAATGTATGGGTGATTAATAATGATTTTCTCTATAAATATAAATATGTGACATTTATGTGATGACATGTTATACACTCATTTATTATGGAGAAGAAAGGCAATGCCAGGACTGTGACATGGTGTCATTCATGCTCTTCGCCAATCAGATGAATCTTGGCGCTAGGGAATTGAGCACACAAGGATGATCCACCCGCACAGCGCACGAGTGAGGGAGACATATTTTGTCAAAATACGAGGTGGAGGCTTACATCGGATGATGATGTAGGAAGATGAGTCACATCAAAAGTTTGGAGGATTATAACCATCCGGGTCGGGTCCGGCTAGCCCGCCCCTATGTAATAATTTCTTAACCTTCCCTCTTCTCTCTCTCTCTTTCTCTCTCTCTCTCTCTCTCTCTCTCTCTCTCTCTCCTCTCTCTCTCTCTC
>JACEFZ010013110.1:0-43009 GCA_014155875.1 Cepaea nemoralis
AATTTAGATACCTAGGGGCAAAACTGGAAAGAGAAAAGCCGCTTTTCAGAAAATGAAGAGTATCTTATGCAATAAGTCACTATCACTGAATGTAAGAAAGAGAGTGCTGAAATGCTATGTAGAACCAGTTTTGCTGTATGGCAGTGAATCTTGGAACGTAAATGAACAAATTAAGAAGAAATTAGAAGCAACAGAGATGTGGTTCCTGAGACGAATGTTGCGAATTCCTTGGACTGCCAGAGTAACTAACGATGACTGCCTGAAACAGGCTAATGAAACTAGAACATTATATACAACAATAAGACAGAGACAAACATCTTTCTTCGGTCACGTGATGAGAAGAGAGGTATTGGAGAACATCGTAACAACTGGAAAGATCGAGGGGAAGAGAGGCAGAGGTAGACCAAGAGAAGTGATGCTGGATGGATTGAGACGGTGGCATGGAGGAATATCAGCACCAGAGTTGATCCAGAAAACCAAAGACCGAGATCTATGGAGAGCCATGAACGCCTACGCCAGCCGGCACGGCACTTGATGATGATGAGATCTGCCAGCTGTTTATTTAATTTTTTGCAAGCACTATATGCCTTTTAACTGGAAATAATTGGAAACCATAGACGACAACCAATTAGGTGGGGTTGTCGGAAAGTATGGAACTAGATACGGTACCTCACTTACACAGACTAAGAAGAAAATGGAAGTTACACAACACAGTATCTGCACATTTCCATACTGTTGAAAGAAATCCATGAAGAGAAAGAATGTCTCATTTATTGGAAATGCAGCAGATGTTACAAAACTGTTGCAGGAGGTGCCTGGGTTTACTCGACCACTGCTGCTGCACAAGTACGAAGTGCCATCCGTCGTCTCACAGAAATTTCCTGATTTTTTTTTTTTTTTAGGAACATAAATGAGTGCCTTTTACTTGAAACTAAATTAGGAAAGCGTAAGACACGGTGTAGTGAGTTAGTTTTTAATCATCTAAAGAAGCCGATTGTCTGGTCCTAGCTCAGTCTTATAGTAAACGAACAAATATATTTGGAGCTAAATACGATATTAGTTATATTAGCATTCAAATTAAACTTATCACCTTGGTATACATTCGAGTTCGAATACAAATGGTTAGTCTATGAGCCAGTCATACACTTTCTGTCCTCGACTCTACCCACCATTCTCGATTCACTTCTAGAGTATGCATTACCTATTAGTCTCTGCCATATCAATATTTGCCTTGACCGTGTTGAATACTGTCAGTTGTAGGCTTTTGATGATGTTTTCCTCGGGCAGAAAGGAGAGATACCTTCTACAAAGGATATTGCTGCAGGATATTATGTTTTCCACATCGGTTGAATTCATTAGTTTAATCACCATTGTGATAATGGTTATTATTATCAATATCATTATCATCCCCTTGTTTTGAATATCGACACAGGCCACTAATGATTGTTGGCGTGAAATAGGATATCCCATCTCTTAGAAAACGTAAGAAACAAAGTCTAATCAACCTCACAAAGAGCTGGGCGTGAGTTCTCTGAGGCATATGATCAACTGCCGGTCTGATGCTGACCACGTCATCCAACGAGTGCCGATGGGGGATTGGAACACATGACAAACAAGTCGGCAGCGAAGCGTACTAGCCACTGCACTAGCATGTGTTCCACTGTTATCATATGTCCATGTCTTAATCCTTACACAACATGTGTAGTTTAAACAACATTGTGTTACAAATATATCAACAAACAAGATATAATGAGAAAAACTATTTTTATTTTGTCGAAAGGGACATTATTGAAATGGGGCTTATCGATTTAATATAAATATTGATTGTTTTTCATGTAATACAACATAATTGTATCAGAATGTTTAATAACCAATTATTTGCATTTGTAGTCAAGCAAAAGATTCAGGCACACATGATACATTTTAGATAAATCTCTTTATGTAACATTAGTTCTTCTATACGTTATGGATAATATTCTAAGGCATTTTCGCTCCTAGTAAATATCATTCCTTTAAGCTATTTGGCATTTATTAGGTACTCCATTATGTCAAGTCTATGTGTGCATTTTTGGCAGGCACACAAACGTGTGCCGCTTAACTGGAACTAAATTGGGCAAGAGTAAAATATGGTTTAGTCTGTTATTGTTGTCATTTGTCGATAAAGAATGCTGATGACCATTCATTACATCCATTGGGGTTGAAAATATGGAGCCGTGAGTTCTAAGATGGCTGATAAGGCCTATTTTGGCTCGAAATGTTCTTTGACAATGTTGGCACAGAATGCTTGATGCTCCAGAAGGAGTATCTCCTGTAGTGGTTTTTCTGTCCAGCCTTTTCTTCACAGCTTTTGCAGTCCTGGTTGCCTCACATATGACTGCACCTTTGCGTAATGATGCACGCCACGAATTTCGGTCTCTGGCTGCAGTCTCTCAGGTGTCATGATGAATTCCAAAAGCATTCAGTGAGATTTTCAGGGTGTCTTTAAAGCGTTTCCTCCGGCCGCCTTAGGAGCGTTTACCACAACGCAGCTCGCCGTAAAAAATTCGTTTAGGGAGTCTGTGATCTGGCATGCAAGTTAAGTGACCAGCCAAGCGAATCTGATTCTTCATTAGTAGAGTGTCGATACCTGACTCAGTAATAAATTTCTCCTGGTCTCTGGGTAGTGAGATCGGACGCCCGTGTGTATTATTGCGCACGTAAAAACTCCTTTGGCAGTTGGAAATCGAAAATTAGTAGCCTAACGGTGCTGACTGGGTAAAATTTCTAATTAAAAATCTACCTAAAGTATTTCAGGATCCTCGGCGTTGCTACAGTGTTCGTGCACTGAGCTAAGTTTCTCCGAATTCAGGCTTGAGTTAGAAGTAGAACAGATCACTTAAGTGTTACACCCGTGAACTGTGATGTTGATCCATCGACTAAACTAAACTAAACTAAACAGAAAATCTTACTCCAGAGAATCCAATCTTTCAACAAAGAAAACAATATTGTGACAGAGAAAACAATCCTACAAGAAAGATAAATGTTACACCAGATAAGACAATCTCACACTTGAGAACTTACACCAGATAAAATAATCTCATCTTGGAGAACTTACACAAGATAAAACAATCTCAACTTGGAGAACTTACACAAGATAAAACAATCTCATCTTGGAGAACTTACACAAGATAAAACAATCTCACCTTGGAAGACTTACTCAAGATAAAACAATCTCACACTGGAGAACTTACACTGGAGACCTTACACCACAGAAGACAATCTCACACTGGAGAACTTACACAGAAGACAATCTCACACTGGAGAACTTACACCACAGAAGACAATCTCACACTGGAGAACTTACACCAGAGAAGACAATCTCACACTGGAGTACTTACACCAGAGAAGACAATCTCACACTGGAGAACTTACACCACAGAAGACAATCTCACACTGAAACTTACACCACAGAAAACAATCTCACACTGGAGAACTTACACCACAGAAGACAATCTCACACTGGAGAACTTACACCACAGAAGACAATCTCACACTGGAGAACTTACACCACAGAAGACAATCTCACACTGGAGAACTTACACCACAGAAGACAATCTCACACTGAAACTTACACCACAGAAGACAATCTCACACTGAAACTTACACCACAGAAGACAATCTCACACTGGAGAACTTACACCACAGAAGACAATCTCACCTTGGAGAACTTACACCAGAGAAGACAATCTCAACTTGGAGAACTTACACCACAAAAGACAATCTCACACTGGAGAACTTACACCACAGAAGACAATCTCACACTGGAGAATTTACACCACAGAAGACAATCTCACACTGGAGAACTTACACCAGAGAAGACAATCTCACCTTGGAGAACTTACACCACAAAAGACAATCTCACACTGGAGAACTTACACCACAGAAGACAATCTCACACTGGAGAACTTACACCACAGAAGACAATCTCACACTGGAGAACTTAAACCACAGAAGACAATCTCACACTGGAGTACTTACACCACAGAAGACAATCTCACCTTGGAGAACTTACACCAGAAAAGACAATCTCACACTGGAGTACTTACACCAGAGAAGACAATCTCACACTGGAGTACTTACACCACAGAAGACAATCTCACACTGAAGTACTTACACCACAGAAGACAATCTCACACTGGAGTACTTACACCAGAGAAGACAATCTCACACTGGAGTACTTACACCAGAGAAGGCAATCTCACACTGGAGTACTTACACCAGAGAAGACAATCTCACACTGGAGTACTTACACCAGAGAAGACAATCTCAACACTGCAGAACTTACACCAGAGAAAATCATCTCACACTGGGGAAATTACACCAGAGAAAATAATCTCACACTGGAGAACTTACACAAGATAAAACAATCTCACACTGGAGAACTTACACCAGATAAAACAATCTCACCTTGGAGAACTCACACTGGAGAACTTACACAGGAGAACTTACACTGGAGAACTTACACCAGAGAAGACAATCTCACACTGGAAAACTTACACTAGATAAAACAATCTCACACTGGAGAACTTACACCAGAGAAAATAATCTCACACTGGAGAACTTACACCAGAGAAAATAATCTCACACTGGAGAACTTACACAAGATAAAACAATCTCACACTGGAGAACTTACACCAGATAAAACAGTCTCACACTGGAGAACTTACACCAGATAAAACAATCTCACCTTGGAGAACTCACACTAGAGAAATTACACTGGAGAACTTACACTGGAGAACTTACACCAGAGAAGACAATCTCACACTGGAGTACTTACACCATAAAAGACAATCTCACACTGGAGAACTTACACCAGATAAAACAATCTCACCTTGGAGAACTCACACTAGAGAACTTACACTGGAGAACTTACACTGGAGAACTTACACCAGAGAAGACAATCTCACACTGGAGTACTTACACCAGAGAAGACAATCTCACACTGGAGAACTTACACTGGAGAACTTACACCAGAGAAGACAATCTCACACTGGAGAACTTACACAAGATAAAACAATCTCACCTTGGTGAACTCACACTAAAGAACTTACACTGGAGAACTTACACTGGAGAACTTACACCAGAGAAGACAATCTCACACTGGAGTACTTACACCAGAGAAGACAATCTCACACTGGAGAACTTACACCAGAGAAAACAATCTCACACTGGAGAACTTACACCAGAGAAAACATCTCACACTGGAGACTTTACACCAGATAAAACAATCTCACCTTGGAGAACTCACACTAAAGAACTTACACTGGAGAACTTACACTGGAGAACTTACACCAGAGAAGACAATCTCACACTGGAGTACTTACACCAGAGAAGACAATCTCACACTAGAGAACTTACACCAGAGAAAACAATCTCACACTGGAGAACTTACACTGGAGAACTCACACTGGAGAACTTACACAAGATAAAGCAATCTCACACTGGAAAACTTACACCAGATGAAACAATCTCACACTGGAGAACTCACACTGGAGAACTCACACTGGAGAACTCACACTGGAGAATTTACACCAGAGAAGACAATCTCACACTGGAGAACTTACACCACAAAAGACAATCTCACACTGGAGAACTTACACCACAAAAGACAATCTCACACTGGAGAACTTACACCAGAGAAAACAATCTCACACTGGAGAACTTACACCACAAAAGACAATCTCACACTGGAGAACTTACACCAAAGAAAACAATCTCACACTGGAGAACTTACACTGGAGAACTTACACCAGAGAAGACAATCTCACACTGGAGAACTCACACTGGAGAACTTACACCACAAAAGACAATCTCACACTGGAGAACTTACACCACAAAAGACAATCTCACACTGGAGAACTTACACCACAGAAGACAATCTCACACTGGAGAACTTACACTAGAGAAAGCAATCTCACATTGGAAAACTTATACCAGAGAAAACAATCTCACAGTGGAAAACTTACTCCAGAGAAAAACATCTTGCACAAGAGAAAATAATCTTGCACTAGATAAAACCGTCTCACACCAGAGAAAACAACCTTACACCCGTGAAAACTATCTTACACCAGGGCAAACAATATTACACATGTGAAACTTGTGCAAATTGAAAACTGACAAAGAAATACAAGATAATTTTAACATAGAAGTAAAGAACAAATTTGATTTATTGTCTGATCTAGAGATCCTATTTCAAGATGTAGATGATCAATGGGAAATGCTGAAGAATTCAATCAGTTGTGCAGCCGAAAAAACTATTCCAAAAGTAAAGAAAGTGGGCCGTAAGACATGGATGACTGAAGAAATTTTGCAACTAATGGAAACAAGAAGACAGAACACAAATAATCCTGCCAAATATGAAGAAATTCACAGAAAAGTCAGAACCTTATGTAAGGAGGCAAAAGAAACATGGCTTGAGAAAAATTGCAGAGAAATTGAAAAACAACACAACAGTAAAAATGCGAAACTAATGCACAAAAGAATTCAGGAGCTTACCAATCAAAGAACACGTACATCAGCAGGCTGCCTAAAGACAAAAGATGGAAGAGTCATAATAGAAAAAGACCAGATCTTACATGAATGGTCAGATTATGTGAAAAACCTTTATGACGATAACAGAGACGAACAGTATGATGTTCAGAATAATAATGAAGGGCCAACAATTTTGAAGATGGAGGTTCAGAATGCTCTTAATCATATGATATCTGGCAAGACCCCCGGTCCAGACAGCGTCACAACAGAAATAATTAATGCTTTAGAAGAATATGGAATAGATAAAGTTACCAGTCTGCTTAATACAATATATGATACTGGAAGTATACCTCATGAGTTATGTAATTCTGTATTTATTGCAATCCCAAAGAAATCAGGAGCCTTGGAATGTGATCAACATCGAACAATTAGTATAATGAGTCACATCACGAAGATTTTGCTAAGAATTATCATGCAAAGAGTGAGGAGGAAAATACAACCTGAAATAGGAGAAGAACAATGTGGGTTTGTAGAAGGCAAGGGTACAGTAAATGCTGTGTATATACTGAGAACCATAATCGAACGTTCTATAGAAGTAAACAAAGATCTACACCTTTGCTTTATTGACTACACAAAGGCTTTTGATAAAGTGAGACATGTCAACATGATAAGGATGCTTGAAGATCTACAAATTGATGGGAAAGACCTTAGACTTGTAAAAAACATATATTGGAAACAACAAGCTGCCATAAGAGTTGATAATGAAGTAAGCCAATATCAGCCTATTAAGAGAGGTGTGAGACAGGGATGTGTAATGTCTCCAGATCTGTTTTCCCTGTACAGTGAAAATATTTTCAGAAATATTGAAGATATGGAATGAATCAACATTGGGGGACGATGCATCAATAACATTAGATATGCAGATGATACAGTATTAATTGCAGACAATGAACAGGACCTGCAAAATTTAGTAGATGCGGTTGTTACACACAGTGAACAACAAGGGTTAGAATTAAATTGTAAAAAGACACAGATTATGGTCGTCACTAGGAAGAACGAAATACCACAGTGTAATATACAAGTAAATGGGAATATTCTTCAACAAGTGAATAGGTACAATTATCTCGGAACAGTGATAACATCTGATGGGAGATGCCTGGAAGAGATTAGAACAAGAATCGCCATGGCAAAAGTAGCCTTTAGCACGATGAAAAACATACTGACCAATAAAAAGATGTCAATTGAAACGAGAAAAAGAGTGTTGAGGTGCTACATAGAACCTGTACTTTTATATGGATGTGAAGCTTGGACAATGAGCAGCCAGGCTGAAAAACATCTGATGGCTGTAGAAATTTGGTTTCTGAGGAAAATGCAAAGAATACCATGGACAGCCAGAAAGACTAATGAACAAGTCCTTCAAGAAACAAATGAAGATCGTAAACTGATCAGAGACATTAGACGTAGACAGTCACAATTTTTAGGTCATGTTATGAGAAGAAATGATTTGGAGAACTTGGTGACAACTGGTAAGATCGAGGGAAACAGACCAAGGGGAAGACCTAGAAACAAGTATCTGGATGGCTTGGCCTTGTGGCATGGTCGAGACAGAAACACGGAACTGATCCACGACTCTGGTGATCGAGTGAGATGGCAGAACATGACCGCCCACGCTTACCGGCATGGCACATGATGGATGGATGGAAACATATCTTACACCAGAGAAAACAATTTCACACTGGAGAAATAATACCAGAGAAAACAATCTTACACCAGTGAAAACTATCTTACACCAGTGCAAACAATATTACACATGTGAAACATATCTTACACCAGAGAAAACAATTTCACACTGGAGAAATAATACCAGAGAAAACAATCTTACACCAGGGAAAGCCATAGTATACCGGAGAAAACAATCTCTAACTGAAGAAACTTACACCAGAGAAAGCAACCCGACACCAGATATAAAAATCTCACACCAGAGACAACAAACAACCTTACACCATAGAAATCAACTTTACATAAGAGAAAACAACCTTACGCCAGAGAAAACTATCTTACACCAAAGTAGAAATGTTACATTGTTTCCTGTGTTGAGTTGAGTTGAGTCAAGAACCGACATCACTCGGTCATCTTCAACAGCCAGAGTAGAATTGCAATACTAATGGTGCCCGTTGCAATCTGATTGTATGTCCGTCTTGCTTTACCTTTGGTTGACGACTGTCGACCAGATCCTCTGACCAAGTCCTTCTGCCGCATTCTCTCTAGACCACGATAGTCCATCTGTTCTTCTGTATTAATGACATTCTCCCAGAGCCTTCACCACATCTGCCTTATCATGCATCAAATCACCCCTTAATGATGCAGCACCAGCAAATTTGTCTGCCTGTTCATTTCCAGCCTCACCAGTGTCCTGGAGAAAAGATCCAGCGAATGCTAGATATTCATTAGACTTCCAAGTCCTGTTAATATTGTCCAGTCCCTCTATTCGTGTGTTTTTCGAGTACATTTTTCAATAGAAAAGTAACGTCCAAATACGTACTTGAAAGAGAATGTTAAACTGCCACATCATGACCGGAAACAATATTCTTGGTATCTGCAGAGCCGACATGACTTTTGAAGATGACAAACTCAACAAACAGCAGACGACAGGCAATCCGCAGCGTACTTTAACTCCGCATCAGTGGAGATTACATCATAGGGTGTAGACACGTGCCATTCAACACAGCATATGCAGAATGTCTAGGAATAGACTTAGGTTGGTACGTGCAATCAGCGAGTTTAATGGATTTCTTTCTTAACAGATTCAATCTCTACACGCAGGAAAAAGTAGCAGATACGTGTACAATCCGTAAGGCGGTACGCAGGAGAAAGTAAAGGATACTTGTACACACTGTAAGGTACGCACATCGAGCATACGGTGCTAGATATTTACGTGTTGACCAAGGGGGCTGAGTGGTCTCGAGGCATGGTGTCCGTCTCGAGTGCTGAAGGTCCCGCGTTCAAGCCACGGTGAGGACCAGGATTTTTTCACGTGGACTTCTAGTAATAAAATTTCCCCTGATCTCTGACTTCTCCTGTATTGTTGCGCACGTAAAAAATCCCTTGGCAGTTGGAAATCGAAAAAGAGTAGCCTAACGGCGCTGCCAGCTCAAAATTTATAGTTAAAAATGTACCCAAAGTATTTCAAGATCCTCGCCAGTGCTACGGAGTTCGTGCACTGAGCTGAGTTTCTCTGACTCAGGCATGAGTTAAGAGAAGAACGGAGCACTTATGGGTTACACCCTTGTGCCGTAATGTTGATCCGTCGAATAAACTAAACTAAACTACGTATTGACCAATCAGCACTCCGTTGGGAATGTGTTCAATATCAGGCCGATACTGCTTTTACTTCCCAAATCACTCTTGGTACCCAATTTAGGTATGGACGACCGGGACAATTTTGAAAAATATCCGAATATTTATAAGCTAGAAAAATACCATCATACTAAAGGGGCCACATTTCTGCAACATTCCAGGGGAAACCACCTTCTTATCTTGGCTATTGTTGTTGAATAATTATTCGTGGCTCACCGAGATAAAAAGAGAATTTCGGCAGGGATACGTGTTGTCCCCAAGCGTCTTCAACCTATAAACAGACTAATTTTTGAACAAGTCGAACTGCCTGGACTTAACATCAATGGACGAATCATAAACTATCATTTGTATGCTTGTGTCTTTTACAATATATGTTTTTTTTTTTTACAAGTCTAAGGTCTTTGATGGAAAAGACCTTAGACTTGTAAAAAGAATATATTGGAAACAACAATCTGCTATCAGAATTGACAACTATGTAGGTCAATATCAGCCTATTAAAATAGGTGTGAGACAGGGATGTGTAATGTCTCCTGATCTTTTTTCCCTGTACAGTGAAAATATATTTATAAATATAGAAGATATGGAAGGAATCAACATTGGGGGACGATACATCAATAACATTAGATATGCAGATGCTACAGTCTTGATTGCAGACAATGAACAGGACCTGCAAAATTTAATAGATGCGGTTGTTGCACACAGTGAACAACTAGGGTTAGAACTGAATATTAAGAAGACACAGATTATGGTCGTCACTGGGAAGAAGGAAATACCACAATGTGATATACCAGTAGATGGACATATTCTTAAACAAGTGAATCGATACTGTTATCTCGGCACAGTCATAACATCTGATGGGAGATGCCTTGAAGAGATTAGAACAAGAATCGCCATTGCGAAAGTAGTCTTTTGCAAGATGAAAAAACATACTGACCAACAAAAAGATATCAATTGAAACGAGAAAAAGAGTGTTGAGATGCTACATAGAACCTATACATTTGTATGGATGTAAAGCGAGGACAATAAGCAGCAAGCTGATAAACAGCTAATGGCTGTGGAATTGCGGTTTCTGAGGCAAATGCAAAGAATACCATGGACAGATAGAAAAACCAACGAACAAGTCATTCAAGAAACAAATGAAGATCGTAAACTAATTAAAGTCATTAGACGTAGACAGTCAAATTTTTTTGGGCATGTTATGAGAAGAAATGAATTGAAGATCTTGGTGACAACTGGCAAGAACGAAGGGAAGAGACCAAGGGGAAGACCTAGAAGCAAATACCTGGATGACTTGGCCACGTGTCATGGTCGAGATAGGAATACAGAGCTGATCCACGACTCTGGTGATCGAGTGAGATGGCAGAACATGACCGCCCACGCTTACCGACATGGCACATGATGGATGGATGGTCAACGTAGATTAGGAACAGGGAGAAAGATATCCCTATTCAAAGAGACAACTACTATAGAAAACCTGAAACGGCTCATAAGTCTCCCTAGTCATGAAGATTATGAGTGGGGTTCATAAAGATATCAGAAAAGTGTTCCAATAGAGTGTCAGGAGAGCCAGCAAAGTCACCGCAGTCAAGAGAGGTGTAGGAGCACTCACGATTAGTTGACGCAGGTAAGTCTTACCGCCACCTTCAGCTCTCATTTAAAGTTGATGTCAAATTGTGTAACGTTAACACATTTAACACACACACACACACACACACACACACACACACATATATACATAAATACTCACACACACACATAAACAGATCAACAAGGAAAAGGATAACTCGGTGATAACTCCATGTTAATAACATGTAGCAAATTATGACAACATATTGGGATAACATGGAGAAGGGTTCCTGTGTAAATGTTCAAGTGGCATATCAAATAAGTACACAACTACAATTTAAAAAAATTAATAAATAATACCTTAAAAAAACAATCACAAAATATCTCTACGAAGATCCTTTCACGTGAATGATAAAGTAATACGGGTAATTTACTCCTACATTGCTGGGATGTTCTTAAGTTCACCGAACACGTATGATCATAAGTTCTTGATATCACCACACGTATATATGTAAATAAAGTTTATGCGGTTTTGGACAATTTCTTTTAAGGTCCATAATGGTAACATACATGAGTCTATGAAATCTGGACACTAAATTTACTGATCTCATGGTGGTTGGTATATCAGTAGTTGGTATAGCTGATATTGCGATAAATTGTATTGTTATAATTGTCTTTGTAAACAGTGTTGGCTAATGGGCTAGATCAAACCAGCGGGTGTTCCAAATGGTATCTAGTCCAGTTCCACCCAGTTAGATAGCTGTGCCATAAGAGGATTCCATGTTGTTCTATGGGAATTGACTGTTTCAATAATCCTAAGGTGAATCCCTCAGTCTTTGACAGATGAACTTGACCCTCCCGTGACAAGTTACAGCACTCATGATTCTACCTAAATGGAAAACAAAATAAAGATTTTTTCCGTGTAAAAGATAGGTGCCAAACGTATAGCTACACTCGCATAAACAAGCGGAGAGAAAATGAAAAGAAAAAAATTTGAAAAAGGAAAGACAGAGAGAAAGAAATAAAGGGAGGGGGCCAAAGGAGAAGGGGTTAGCACACAAAGACAAGTCAGTCGAACCCTCCCTGCCGACTTCCGTCTCTCTAATAATTGGATGTAATCTTCACTTCTCATATCGGCACAATCTGCTTTCCTCCCTTGTTGCTGTGCAGGGGGATCATTCTTGTGTTCACAAGACCCTGTCGTCTCGACTATTTGACTGGCCAACAGCAACAATGACACCATGTCACAATTCTGGCATCGTCTCTCCTCTCCAAGGTAAATGGTTGTACACCGTCACATCAAAGGTATGTCACATATTCATATCCCCAGTGAAGATTATTAATAATCTTACCATACACTAAGGCATACATAAGAAACATGTTCCCCCTGTAACACATCAAGAAATCATAAATGGTATTTCTGAAAAATTATCATTCACCAAGAAATCAGAAGTGATACTCCCAAGAAAAATATCACCCTTTTAGATATCATAAGGTATAGTTCAGAACAAGAATCCTAGTCGCAGCTCTCCCAAACATTATGAACTTTATACATAAAGCCTCTGAGTAAAGGAGAAAGTCATCCATCAGGATGTACTTAAACAAACAAGCAAACAAAAATATCCTCGAAGTCAGAGAAAGTTCACCTATCATCTAAGAATCTCACAAGTTTTTCACAAAGAAATCCCTGCCATAGATTCGTATCGCTTATATCTTAGATTTACTAGTCCTATGTTCATTAACTATACTTTCCTAATTACCAATGGCGTCAAGAATCAACAAAAAATATACCAATTAAAAAAAACACACGTCCTTTCGGGACAACATTATTCTGGCAACTGCAATCAATTATTGTCCCATCCTAAAACGATCTACGAGGCTCCCTCATTAACATATATTATGTTAATAGAAAGTAAGTACCTTTGCCCTCCCGTGTGTTGCCGGGGCCCATAAGGGAAGCAAAGAATAGCAACACTGGAGCCTACCACGCATGTCGTAAGAGGCGACTAGGGAGGCTAGATGGTTCCGTTGCCCTGCTACTGAGAGTGCGTGGCTCGACACTGTGAGCTGTGAGTTTCATGTGAAGTTCTTTTGAATCAGCCCAAGTTTGTTTTTTTTTGGAACGTGACTACATGTTCGGAGCGATGGCAGGTGGCTGTGTCCCAGAGTTGACCAGTTTTTGCCTTATGCAGAAATGCGTGGCTGCTGGGCTTCTGGTTGACTGCCACTGCCGTCGGTGATGAACTGTATGGTCGTGGACTGTGTAGGTGAACATATAGGAAACATCCAGATAGGAGAATGACTGCAGATTCCATCAGAGATAAATTGGGTGTTTCTTGGGGAACTGGTGTGTTGACATTCTGGCGGCGGCATTATGCACAGTGTATCTGTGCGGGCTGTTGTTTGTCTAGACTCCTGTCTTTTCCACTTTTCACATTGGGCAGTGGGGAGCGTTTTGTGTGATATTCACTGGCACAGGAACGGAGCATAATGGGGACGACCCGTTGCTGTGAAGTTGGAACTGCGACTAACTAACTAAGTACCTTTGCCGCACCATTGGCTGGGCTCAATTTCAGCGCGAAAATAACGTTACTCTGTTGGTAGTGTTACTGTTGACGTTCCAGGAATTGTAGATATAAGGGGAAGTAATTTAGGGGCTGTCTGCCCTTGACATGTGTAGACGTTAATTCTCCGTGGCCATGTAGGCGGATGCTATTTTACACCGATGTTTACAATTCCAGCGTTGACTACTTTTTCCAAAAAGGAAAAGGAAGAGATGGCGTAAAGAGATGGCCAATTGTAAGAATCAAGGAGTGGTCCTCCTTAATAATGTGACCTTTGAAACATTCTTCCTCCTTATTCGTGTTGTGTTTCCCAAATGTTCCAGGGGGCTGGGACATAATAAAGTGTCACAATGAGTTACAAAAACTCGTGGAACAAATACACAGGCATAGTGCATAATGTGGATTGGATATTTGTCATATAGGTATATGACAGACGTATAGAGAGTGAACTGATGTGCACCCACACAAGTGAACAAAAATAGAAATAGTAATAAGATTAAAGCACGATGTAGCATCACAAATGCTACGTAATCAAGTCGCGTTGATTAACAACGCGATTGTCGCTTAGACACACTTCACTCTCAGCCTTCACACAGAACAGACGCATCTCAGCTCTACACCGAATTCAGTATAGTCAAGGCATTAGAACGCTCTACACTTTCATCGATTGACACCAGTAGCGCTCAGACACGTTGACGTTTAGCCACAACATTTCACAAATCGCCGGACATCGATCGCGGGTGCTGTTCCGTCCTGGTATGGCCACTTAGTCTCAAACGCCGACCGACCATGCTGGGCGATCGTCATGGCTTGACGGCGGGGGGGGGGGGGGGGGGGGGCGTTAGCACCGGTGTCTCCACACAGACACGCTAGAAGGTACTGGACACAACATGGACACCAGGGCCGAGTGATAGGAGATTGTGGCGGGAGCAGATTTATGTCAGTGAAAGGTGTGAATAGCCTGAGGGCTGCCGGCTGAAGAGTTTGCTTGTATCCGTGAAGAACTCAAGGCTCCGGGTGAGAATAAAGTTCACCACATCATTATAGTGCTCGTGGCTTGTTCCTGAGTGTATGTCCTTTGGTGGTGCTGTGAAGGTATGGACGCAATGTGCCGACCCACAGGCCTTGGCGGCTAATCCGAGAGATCCTCAAGGTCATCATCGTAAACCCTGGACAACGCTGAGCCTCATAACACAGACAGTGAGTGAGCCCACGTCTGCATGATAGATTGATAACCTCACTCCTTGACATGGGAGGCTCGTTAAAACAAGAGAAATTGCTTGGATTGTCGTCAAGTTGTCAAGTTGACAGAGTCAACGGCTGTTTCGTCCTTGGACCGAGTTACTAGTGGTGCGTACATCGTTTACGGCTCGCTTACATATACACGTAACGGAAGACACCACATATCTACATGACACAATCAATGTTGTTGTGGATCACGCCGATCTGTACAGACTGTAGATCACATGGCGTATCCGAGATCATTGCTTATCGATCATCAGTGTTGCCTTGTTAAACACTCGGACTGTGAGGTCGGTCATTGCCGGAAAATCAAGGGTACAGCATCGGTACCAGTCGCCACCCTCACGAACGAACTTGCTCTGCCCATGGAGCGTTATTATCGCCGCACGTCTCACGAATGAACTTGCTCTGCCCATGAAGCGTTGTTACAGCCACACTTTGCACGAATGAACCTGCTCTGCCCATGGAGCGTCGTCGTCGACACCTTTATTAAGAAGAAAACAGCTCTGCCCACGGAGCTTCGTCTGTGTCGCCAGTCGTCGCTCTATTTAGAATGCAACATTTGTGACTCGTTGCCGCTCTACTTAGTGAGCCACATTTGTGACCTGTCAGCCGCTCTACTTAGAGAGCCACATTTGTCGCCAATCTCCGCTCTACTTAGAGAGCCACGGTTGCAGCCTATCGCCGCCATACTTATTTGTTTGCCGCCTGTCGTCACCATAGTTGCCATTCTAGATATTTTATATCCAGATCTAGAGGTTTTTGTCGGCGTCTGGATACCGTTTTCTGACGTCTGGATGCTGGGTGCAATTCTAGATACTTTTCATTTGGAGTCGGATATTTTGAATACTTTCTAGATTTTACTTTTCTTTCGGTGTCATTTACCTATTTTATGTTTGGTTTGGACGCGCGTAAATTATGGTAACTGCCATTATTTAAACTTTGAACTGACTTGGGTCAAAACTCAACAATCTGGCAACCCCCCCCCCCCCCCCCCCCAGTAATGAGTAAAAGGGCGCACAGGGGCACTGAAAAAACCTTTGGTCAGTAAACATTTAAACTTAAAGAATTTGGCTGCAATTGGAACCGATAATGCATCGGTAATGGTCGGTATCAACCATGGCGTGTATGCAAAATTGAAGGAAGATATCCCATCTTTAATTCTCATAAAATGTGCGTGTCATTCCTTGCAGCTAGCATTATCACATGCCTCATATGTCAGAATGTTTACCAAGGAATTTGGAATTCCTTATTGCTGAAACACATAACTGGTTCTCCAAATCATCTGTCAGACAACAGCAATATAATAATTTATATAAAGCATTAAATGATAGTTCCTCACCACTGAAAATTCTGTCATATTGCAAAACTAGATGGTTATCAATTCAATTAGTTGTTGAAGTAATTGTGAACCAATGGTTGGAGTTGAAGACACACTTCGAAATAACAAGACAAAATGAAAAGTGCTACACAGCTGAAATACTATATGGAATGTATAGTGATGAAAAAAATTTGGCATTCCTTCTCTTTTCACAACTCATTTTAAGTGAAGTGCAAAAAGTTAATAAACTATTTGAATCTCAAAATGTTGATAAAGTTAAATTACTTGACGAACTCACTTTGCTATTTCACTCAATTGGTAAAAGACTTATATTGCCAACTTGTAAAGCTGACTTGTTCACTTGCACTATAGAGAGCTATTTGGCTCCCAAGCCATACCTGGGATACCAAATCGAATCAAAAATTGATGGTTTAAAAACATAAGGACTGTTAACAGAAAATGAAGAGAACAACTTAAGAAAGCACTGTCAAGATTTTCTTGTCTCATTATTCGATCAACTGAAAACTGAGACTTCCTGAAAATTTAGATGTATTGAAAAATATTTCACTCTTTTCTATTAACAACATACCTCAGCCAGTAAAGGACATACTTAAATATTGTCAAGTTATTAAATCTTTAGGGGCTACTGATAATAGTGTGGCGGAAGCAGAATATTAGTTAACAAAAATACATTTGGTTGACTGGACAAACAAAACAGAAACTGAAGTTTTTTGGAGTGAAGTAAGACAATTTAAAGATGTCTCAGGTAACAGTCCAATATGTAAGCTCTGTGAATGTGCCATGATACTACCCCATTCAAATGCTGATGCGGAAAGAGTTTTCGGTACTGTGAATTATACAAAATGTAAACTAAGAAACAGGATGAAACTTGATCTCTTAAATGATATATTGACGATAAGATTTGTCCTGATGAGAGCAGGAAAATGCTGTTCAACTTATCAGCTCCCTGATCGTATAATAAAAGAAATTGGAACAGCTAAAGCATACCAGAGTCATTTTGAATCCGAAGCTTCAACTTCATCATCCAAGCTAAGTGCATCTTGTGAGACAGGCATCAGTGAAGATGAGGACATGATTCTCTAGGTAAGTCACATCAATTCTCTTTTTAATGTTGCATATCCCTTACAGGATGGTGCAGTCAACATCAGAATTGTTCAGCTACTGTTGATGTACAAGGCAAGATTACGCTCAGTAGTTTGCCGCTCTTTCTGAGCGACCGGCTCACATACCCCTGTAAGTTACCAGCGCGGCTCGAACCGCTGTCGGTTCGGGCGCAGCTGCGTTACTCACGAGAATATACGGGATTACGGCGATAGACGTAAATATTTCGCCAGGGAGAGCGGCAGTCACATCAATACATATGCAATTTCTTACTTCCTCAATCTGGATATTTTTCCTAGATACTTTCCAACGAAATATAGATATTTATGGATGTTGTCTGGGCCGTTTCTAGATACTTTTGGTCAAAAAGAAAGTGGCAACTCTGGTCGTCACAACTTGGTACAGTGCCCGCTCCGCTCAGAGAGCCACGCTGTACTGCTTGCTGACGCATTTCGGTACGGTACTCGCTCATTTTACTGACCCACGTTTGGTCGCCGACAAACGCCTCGTAACCCCACTTCTTGACAATATTAACATCCAAAACGAAAGGAAAACTATGATAATTAACAGTTGAAAGGAGAGATTACCAATAAACATCTCAGTAAACGGGGAGATATTGAAACAAGTAACAAGTGTCTTCTATCTTGGACATGTAATAACAGATGATGGCAGAAGTGAAATATAAATCAAAAAGAGAATAGGAATGGTCAAAAATGTTTTCAACAGCATGAAATCAGTATTAACATCTAGAGCAGTGTTTCCCAACCTTTTTTTGTGCCATGCCCCACCTAAGCCTTTCTAAAATTCTTATGAAGAAATCACTAGGAAATTATTGAGCAAACACAGTAAGTACATTTTCAAGACATATAATGGAGAACTGAAATTCAAGTACAAAATAATTTTTATGAAAGATTTTTCTATATTATTTTAATTATTAGTAATTATTTATTATTTAAATTTAGTGAGATCCTCGCGCTTGATTCTTGCTGCAAAGAGATCTTATGTCAGGTTCCAATTTAGTTAATTTCAGTCTCAAATCTCCCGTTTTGTTATATCCAGCCGATTTCTTCCATTTTCGAATTGCCCCCCCCCCCCCCTTGACAATCGAATTGCCCCCCAGAGTGGCGCACGCCCCACGTTGGGAAACACTGATCTAGAGAGATTAATTTAATATGTGCCATGCCGATAAGCGTGGGCGGTCATACGTCGCCACCTCACGCGATCACGAGAGAGATTAACAAAGCATTATAGATGAGAATTGTCAAATGTTACCTATATTCAACAGTGTTGTATGGCGCGGAAGCTTGGATTTTGAACAAGCAAATTGAAAGTTAAATAGAGGTCCTGGAGATGTAGATATACAGAAGAATATATCGTATTCCAGGGAAACAAAAACAATCAAATACATAGTTTCTAAAGAAACTGAGATGGAAAAGAGAGTTGATAAAAGACATAAAAAAGGAGGCAAGTTAAATATGTCGGCCACGTTAAAAGACATAACACTCTTATAAAAACCATACTGGAGGGTAAGGTTGAAGGCTAGCGAGTAAGAGGTAGATTGTCAGAATCTTGCATTCAGCAATAACACAGGCTCGTAATCACCGACAAGTGTGATACAAATACGGTCACAGAATGAATTTACGTGACACACTGCAAATACAGTTCAAACACTTTATTCACACATCTCACTCATCACAACCATTACATGCATCGTACAATTACAATAACGATGCTATAATACAATCAATAGATATATCAATACAATGTATACAACTCACAATCCTCCAAACCAGGCGCACAGTCTCCTATACTCATACCCAGGCTTCTATCTATTGACGTTCAGACACACAAGTCATACGAGCACCATTCAATCCATCCATCCTGTACACCCGTCCCAAGCCGTCTGGCATTAACCGCTGTGAGCTTTCGCCAGTCGGGGTTGCGTCCCTGCATGGACTTCATGTCCCACGCCTGCACCGACTGACCCTTCCTGTCACAGCGTGGTTAGCGTCGCTCAAAGATGGATCTGGCCGTAACTGCCAGGCGTCGTCGACGACGACGCGGTAGAATTGGTGAACTGGGAGATTATGACATAGATATCGATACAAGTATGAAGATAAGAGGTGGATGAACAGCTGTCTGACAGAATGAACAGTCAGGGCGAGTGACACACAGTGTTGGAGATCCATTGCAGCCAATCTTTATTGTGGAGACGGCATCTGATTGATTGATTGATCTTGGTTTGTGTGCAGAATGGTTTCCCTCCCCCTCCCCCCCCCCCCCCCCCCCCCCCCCGGCTTGACGGATGGCTTCACCTTTAGCTGCCGCTGTCGCAATTTGACTGGGGAATCTGTCTCCCGGTGTTGACATTGTTGAGGGGTGAAATCCACTCCACGGTACTCACGGCTCAGGTAGAACTTCGTACTCTCACTTTTCTCGGTCCAACGCCTCTTCTAATGATGATGAAACCATACAGGGAGGTCCCGTTATACGTCGCTTAGATTTACGTCGTTTCGCTATAACGTCGTTGTCACATAGATAACACTACTTCACTTTTCGTCGCTAAGTTGCGCCATAATGTCGTCTTCGAGCGATTCGTTGTTGGTTTGGGCGATTTAAGAAGCATTCACACCTGCACAACATTTAGATAACAGGTGAAGCGGCGACTGCTGATACTCCAGTTGCACGGCGTTTCCCTGCAGAGTTATTGGCCATAGTTACTCTCCCAAGCAAGTCATCAGCGCTGATGATGCAGTGCTTTATTTGAAAAGACTGCCATATAGTGACTGACTTATATTTCGAAAGATGTGTCAGGGTCTTGGTTTATCTGAACAAAGGCTCATGTTCACTAACAGGCGTGAAAACATTCACACACACATAATGAGTGTACCAACACACGGCGACATAATTCAAACTCTTTAATCGCACTTCTCAAACAGCAGTCATATCAGGCATCGCTCAAAGTCAGCGATAATGCCATTTCCAGAAACATACATGAAATATATCAATTCATAAATACAATAGAATATAACACTCACTCAATCTTTACTCTACTCAACAAAGCATACAGGCTTTCTTCCATCAAGCATCGACTCATACATAGCAACACTATCTTTCACGTCCGTCCAGTCTCGATGTCCTAGGCTGTCTTAGCTACCAGCAGTGATTCCTCGCTGGCCCTGCTTTCCGCTCTCGTGGCCTTCGTGCACCACGCTGACCCCTGGCCATGCACTGCGTAGTAACTGCTAGTCAAGTTCACGGTCGTACCTGGTCGTTACCGCCAGGCGGGGGAGATGAAGACTCGGAGATTCTGACAGATGAGAATACTGCGCCTGGCTTTAAAGCTGTAAAAGATAGGCTTACTCTTCTTCTAGGTGGCAACACTGAAGGAGATTTCAAGTTCAAGCCCTTACTGGTGTACCACTCAGAGACACCAAGGGCTCTGAAGGGCTACTTAAAGGAACACTTGCGCGTTACATAGCGTGCCAACAAAAAGGCTTGGATAACAGGAACGTCGTTCCAAGAATGGGTAACTGTTTATGCTATTCCTTCTCTGTACTTTGATCCAGCCAATGGACCAAAGTATAATTGCAACTTTCAAAATTTGTTATTTGTGTCGCACCTTCTCATAGCTCATCAAGGCTATGGGCGGTAAAGGTAAGCCTACCATTAAGGGATTCTGGCATTGAAATATTCACAGTGGCTCGTGTTCACTAACAGGAGTGAAACAATCATACACAACGAATGATTGTATTCAGACACGCGGCAATATAACTGAAACACTTTAATCACACTCTTAGACGGCATTCACAAAATGTTGCGCTCACAATTAGCTTCAATGCCATTTATCAATACATACATCCAATACAATAATCATCAATGCATGGAAACAAACACTCACTCAGTCTCTACACAGTATCTACAAAACATACAAGCTCTCTCACATCAAGCATCGGATAATTCATCAATACACTCAGCACTTTCTCCCATGTCCGTCCAGTCTCGCATCCTAGGCAGTCTCCTCTAAACCCGAGGTTTCGAGTTAGCCCTTGGCTGTTGGTCTCCGTGCGCTTCGTGCGTCACGCTAATCACTGGACCTCAACTGCGTTGTAGCTGTCAGCCGGGTTCACCGCCGTGCTTGTCCGTCGCCTCCAGGCGATGGCGAGGGAGATTCTGACAGTTATAATCAAACGGATTCTGGAGCAAAATAATATCACTCTCAATTCTGTCAAGTTCTGAAAATCTATCCACAAAAATGCCTCTTCAAGTCACGAATAATTTTAGGAAAATCGAGGTTGACATCTTCGGCGATTGTACCACACAACTCTTTGAAACAGTGAAAATCAGAAACGTTGTCTCCTTCCAGTTGTGCTTCAAACAATGACAGCTTTCTCCGAAATCCTTTCATGATTCTGTAAAGATCATAGACCAGATTATACTTTCCCTGAAGTTTAAAATTCCGATTATTCATGTGGGATGTGATTTCGAGCAAACAAATGACAACTTTGACAGCCATGTAGGATCTGACAGCTGTGGATCAGCTCTATCTTTTTCACTGAGGAAAAGATATATTTCGTTTCGGAGCTTGTGAAAACGAACCATGACTTTATCACAGCTGAGCCACTTCACTGATGTTTGATAAGGCAAGTCACATAATTCCGAATCAATGTCTTCAAGAAAAGCCTGGAACTGTCGATGATTGAGTGCATGTGCCCGAATGAAATTTACATCAGAGACGACTGGTTTCAGTACACAAGAAACATCCAAGTCTGTCCCACAAAGTGCTTGCTGATGTATGATGCAGTGTTGGAACAGAGCGCCCTGAAGTTGCAAATCTTCCAACTGAGTCCTGATCTGCCCCACCAGACATATCCTCACTCCAGCCATGTTTTTTTCCCTCCATCAACTGTAACACCTCGATGCTGATTCCACTGAAGGTTATAGTCTTGCAACATATTTTTGCACTTCCACGAATGTCTTTTCCAGTTGTAGTTCTGTACGTGCTGCAAACGGATGCCAACTTTTCCGTTATCTGAAAGTTAAAATTGACACCACGAATGAACACGAGAAGTTGTGATGTAGTCGAGTGATCAGTAGACTCATCCAGCTCCAGAGAATACCATAAGCTCCTAGCTTTCTCAGAAACTATGTTCCCTTCAAGTTATTCTGTTTTCCGCACAACTGAACTTGCCGAGAGGCTGATAGTTCCAATCAAATCGACTTTCTCAGGACACAAGTCATTTGCCGCTTCTATAATACACTCTTTGATAAAGTTGCCATCAGTAAACGGCTTTCCTTGTGCTGCCATCGTATGCATTGTTTTGTAACTTATACGAGTGACGGATTCATTTTCAGCACACTTTCTCGTGAAAAGATTTCTTTGTGTTTCTAAACCACGTTTCATGGTCTCATATTTCGCACAGCGTAACCTACCAGCAAACTGTGATTACGTTGATAGATTTTTTCTTTCATTGTGACGCCGAGATTATACTCTTTCAAAACGGCAAAACTGTCGCTGCATATTACGCAACTGGCTTTATGGTCCTTTATTTCAACGCAGCTTACCGACAATTCTAACCTACATAAACGTCTTCGGTTACTGCCACTCCACAAACGCCTACTTTAAAAAAAAATAAAAATAAAAATTGCATATCCTATACAGGACATTGCTGTCAACATCAGCATCTTTCAGCTGATTGTTGATTTCTTGGCAAGATTACGCTCAGTAGTTTGCCATTGCTTTCTGAGCGACCGGCTCACATACCCCTAAGTTACCGACGTGGCGCTAACTCCTAGGCCAGAGAGAACGGCTTGTTACACATATGGCAACCATAAACATATAATGGGAAATAGTATTGTTTTATATAAGGGGTGTAAGTGAAATGGGAAATTTCGCTGTAATTTCAACATTTATTACTTTTCATGTAATAAAATATTATTGCTTGGGACACTTTAAGAAGCAGGCATTCGCATTTGAAATTTTGCAAGCTTCGGCACAGTTTTGTCTTCTTAAAGAATATCCTCTGTATGTCACTTAAATTCTTAAATACGTTTTGGATAATATTCTAAAGCATTTTGTCTCAATTTTTGGCAGGCACATAACCGTGTGCCTTGTAACTAGAAATAAAGTAGGAAACAGCAGACCAGATGACCAAGCGAAACAAGAAGGTGGGCATTGTCGGAAAATATGATGCCAGATACGGTACTCACTGAGAAAGACTGTGAAATATTTGGTGTTAAATACATTTCTCTTTATTCTTCTTCTTCTTCTTTCGTTCGCTTGAATTATGTCTATAACTGCAATGTTGTCTCTTGTATGAATTTAACGCTCTTGTTTAGTTCACTCAACAGTTCATAGAGTTCATCTTCCACTGTCGTCTCTCTTGGCCAGAAGGTTTGCCTAGATATGTTATATTTTGGGCAGTCTTGGAGTATGTGCTCTGCTGTCTGTGACGCCATTCCACATGTGCACATGGCTGATTCACTAATCTTGACTTTTGTATACATGTGGTTGCGTAATCTATTGTTCCTGTTCTGAGACGCAGAATAATGACTTGTTCTGGTCTGTCTATAACGTGGTAGTCATCTTGAGCAGGTTTTGGTTTCTTTCTGACTGATTTGATCATTCCTTTCGTTTGGAATATAATGCAACTGGATATGTGTGCTTTCAAATTTTTAATTATTATTTTTGTTAATTTAAATTTTTTATTTAATTTTTAAAATTTTAAACATTCTTTCAAATAATTGTTAAAACAATCCAATAGGGGATTGGAACACATGACAAACAAATCGGCATCGAAGAGTACTAGCAACTGAGCTAGCGTGTGTTCCACGGTTATCATGTGTCCATGTCTTAATCCGGACAATGCATTGTGTTTCAAATTTAGCAACAAAAAGATATAATGGGAAATAATATTTTTTTTTTACGTAAGGGACATAATTTATATGGGGCTGAGCGCTTTAATGTAAATTTTGATTGCTTTTCATGTAATAAAACATAACTGCATGGGAAACTTTAATAAAGACATATTACCATTTACTATCTCGTAAGCAACATGTACATATTTTAAATGTTACTTTAAACCTCGTTATGTCACATTAATTCATATATACATTAAAGATAATATTCTAAGGCATGTTCTCGCTTAGTAAATATTATTCATCAATGTTATTTGGTATTTATTAATATCTGCATTTTACAATCTTTCTGTATATTTTTTCGGCAGGCACTCAAGCGTGTGCCTCTTAATAATAAATGTTTGCATATCCTTTGCAGCACATCGCTGTCAACATCAGCATCTTTCAGCTGACTGTTGATCTCTGGCAAGATTACGCTCAGCAGTCTGCCTTTGCTTTCTGTGCGGCCGGCTCATTATCCCGCAAGTCACGAGCGCGGGTAGAACCGCAACCAATTCTCGCGCGCTGCGAGATCCTGCGTGGATAAACGGGATTGCGGAGAAAGTATTGTAACCCCTGTGTGCCTCTTAACCGGAACTAAATTAGACAAGAGAAAGGCATGGTTTAGTGAGTTATGGTCCGTTTACAAGTGATTGCCACGATTTATTATTTTTTTTAAACTGTCTGTTGCATCGTTATGAAAGATTTACTACCGTCTTCTTTTTACCCACGCCCAAGGAATATTTCTTTGATAGGTCCAAAAGCAACTTAAATCATGGAAGCGGCGATGTTTCTTTGATATTTTGGCGAAAATATAGTGAATTCTCGCTAACAAACTTGTTTTACAGTAATGCACGTCAAATCGGGTCACAACACAAGGCATATCCATATTCGTATGGAAGTAAGTGGCATTGTTTAATGTTAGTAAAAACAGAGAATTTACAGAGGCATGGGGTAAATAATGTGAAATCGATATGACAAGGGGACAGGAAAGTAAAAGGGATATATTTCTTACCTTTGTTTCATTTCCTTCTTGTTTCTTTTACTGCCGGTTAATAATGTGTACACAAGGAGTCATGTAACTATAATGCATTTAGCTTTTATATGGAATTCCTGAAAGTTTGCAAACAGCTGTGCGTTAATGTACGTATGGAGTGACCAGAGATGATACCGCAATTTAGTTATCATGTGTCAATTTTTAAGGATCTGTTCAACTGTCTGTGTAGTTTGTTCACATGTGCTCATGGGTAACAGAACCGTTTTGAGTCTTCGTGAAAGACTGTCTACTTTGCTGTTTACTCTTCAGAGACGGAACATGATTGCCCGTTATGCAGAACGAATATAGTTGTGAAAGTATCTGTAGTGGGCTTCTTTCTTAACGGCCAATATGTTGCTCCTCTTTTCATTGAAGTTTATAGATTGATTAGCTTATTCGTGTGTTGTCCCCTCATTTGTCAACGTGTTTGTTCTTACGTTTATTGTAATACTACACTGAGTCAGTTTCCACCGCGATATTCAATGCGTTTAGTGTTTTTTTTTTTTGGGTCAATGTGTGTCAAATGGGTCAAATTTTTTTTTGGACAATGCCAGTTGTTTGTCACCGTTGAGGGCTTACGGAACTGACAATTCATCACTGTGGAATACAAACTGTTGCCATTGACAAATTGTATTGTTTGTGCTGATGCTGTAATGTTTAGCGCCTGCAGTTCTTCTGAACAGCTGGAGCAAAATATCCCAGTAGTTGTGCATGTCGATTAATGTCTGCGATCTGCCCAGAACTTAATCTGTGTCGGACGATTCCACTAGGTTGATGACTGCTCTCGGGTGCTTAAAATTCAATCCATCCTTTCTCCAATAGTCATCTTCCTCTTCCAACACACGGTCCTCACATTATTTCGAGTAGCTTTTACCAATATTTAATAGCCCGAATTGGGTTAGTATCTTAACGTCAGACAATTTGAATGTAGTATTGTCAGCTGCCACCTGTCCTGTAATGGTAGCTCACACAAGTTCTATAGAGTCTCAAGCACCCATGGCTTTGCTCTTCTATCTAATTGCCAATTTGATATTTATTGTTTTTTTTGCGTCTGTTTTAGAAGGGACAACAATTCTAGCTTGAAATACGTTTCTGAAAATGGTATGTGTTCCATTCGGAGCCATATATTTATTGCTTCATTTGTGGTCGATGCTGTAGGTAATTTGTCTTCTTAGGCAACAACATTGTGATTTGATGCATTGTCCATAATGAGACAAGACGATCTAACTAGGTATGGAAGCACTGTATTCTCGAGCCAATCTCTAAATACATTACCATTCATCTCATTATGATAATCCTTATTTTCTGTATGCTTTGATACGAACACGAGTCCAGCATTCCGTAGTAAGCCATTATACGTACTACAAAAATGGGCTATGACCGAACGCTGTCCTTTACTACTGGGCACTAATCGCTTTATCTTTCCATCCACGGATTGCCATTCCCTTTCACTTGTGTGGTGCGCATTGATCCAAGATTCATCAACATACACTATGCCATACATTTTATGTTTGGCTCATTTTCCTTATTTTACGTAGGTATTTGCTTATCATGGCTTCTAAATGCAGCTGTTCGCAAATTATGCCCCCCCCCCCTCCTGTACTTTCAAACGTGAAGCCTAATGTCCTTATAATTTTCCACAAAGTTGTTTTGGATAGCTCTATGTCATTGTTCTTTCTCAATCAAACTCTAAGTTTTCTTGCAGTCACTGTTTCTTTAGGTATCCAACATTTTTATAATAGCTCGCCTTATGGCAGCCTTGCCAAAGCTGTCTACAAATGCCTTTCTATCTACCGTTTACTTATTGCGTGGTGGTTTCATTCCAGATTCTTGCACCCATCGAAGAAATAACCGCTTGCTCAAACCCAATGCATGCACTGTTCTTTTCTCGGGATATGTAATAGTATGATACAGTTTCCTGCGATCAGATTCTTGACAAATATATGTGTACAACTTCGTAGCAATGCTTTTAAATGTATTGAATTTCACATTCAATCTTATTCAACAATATTCACACATTTAAATGTTAGCGATAAATTGTAAGATTTATAAAATAATCACGTTTCATAAAAGCACGCACTATAGGTAGAAATATTGGCGACACCTCTGAACACTCCCGTTCCACTGGGCGACGTTCTTGTCATTAGGTCATTCTCGTGCAGCATGAGACAATTCACTATTGAACGCTGATGTTTCCGTGTGGAGATGTAATACATTTTATAATGTGCACTTCATCTCTGACCCGTAAATTATATACCACATATAAATAAACACTGAAATCTGCTGTACAATCTCCAGAACAAAACTTTTTTGGTGGATGGACATAATGATAAGGTTTTTTGCTAAATCTCAGTTTTCCCTCAGTTGCTTACTGATATATGGGTTATTATATGGGGGTGGGGGGGGGGGGGGGAGAAATGTAAAAGAACTATAGTATTTAACCTTCTAGGTAAGCCGATTGTCTGCTCTTAACTCAAGCTTATCATCATCATCCAGTGCCATGCTAGCTGCCGTAGGTGTTCATGACTTTCCACAGTTCTCGGTCTTTAATTTTCTGTATCAACTCTGCCGATGATATTCCTCCATGCAACCTTCTCAATCCATCCAGCATCATTTTTTTTGGGCTGCCTCTGCCTCACTTCACCTCGATTTTTCCAGTTGCCACGATGTTCTTCAATGCCTTTATCCTCATTTCATGGCCAAAGACAGCTATTTGTCTCTTTCATATTGTTGTATATACTGTTATAGTTTCAACAGTCTCTTTCAGGCAATCGTTGTTAGTTACTTTGGCAATCCAAGGAATTCGCAACATTAGTTTCAGGAACATCATCTCTGTTGCTTCCAAGTTCTTCTAATTTGTTAATTTTCCAAGATTTACTGCCATACAGCGAAACATGTTCTATCTAGCACTTCAGCACTCTCTTTCTTACATTCAAGGACAGTGGCTTAATGCATAAGATGTCTTCATTTTCTGAAATGCAGCTTATGCTTGACCTATTCTGCTCTTAATCTCTGTTGTGCATCTTTCACCTGATGTTATAAGTTCTTCAATGCCTCTATTCTCATTGCATGGCCAAAGACAGCTATTTGTCTCTTTCATATTGTTGTGTATACTGTTATAGTTTCAATAGTCTATTTCAGGCAATCGTTGTTAGTTACTTTGGCAATCCAAGGAATTCGCAACATTCGTTTCAGGAACCTCATCTCTGTTGCTTCCAAGTTCTACTAATTTGTTAATGTTCATTCCAAGATTTACTGCCATACAGCAAAACATGTTCTATCTAGCACTTCAGCACTCTCTTTCTTACATTCAATGATAGTGGCTTAATGCATAATATGTCTTCATTTTCTGAAATGCAGCTTATGCTTGACCTATTCTGCCATTGATCTCTGTTGTTGTCACATAAAATTTGTGAGGTCGATTGATGACAGAATGTCTCGCCAAACGTCTAAAAACAGCCAGCATTCTTTAATGTGTTGTTGATCGAGGGAAGACTATCGCGCCATACGTCTGCAAGCGGCAGCCATCCTTTGATGTGGTAGACGGACTGTCTGGATGTGGGTCGGCAGGATCTTTTGCTGTGGGGACAAGAATTCTCTAGATTACAGGCCGGTAAGACTTCTTGAAGTACCGGAGACAAATTCCCAGATGAAAGGGACAACCAGCCAGTTGTCGACATTAAGTGGGAAAAAGGAAAGGAAAAATAGATTCTAGACTGTCTAGTGTTTAGTGTCAGAATCTCCGAGTCGTCATCTCCAGCGCCTGGCACTAGGCGACCAGGGACGACCGTGAACTTGCTTAACAGTTACTACGCAGTGGTTGGAAAGGGTCAGCGTGGTGCACGCAGACCACGTGAGGGAAAGCAGGGCCAACGAAGGAATCACTGCGAGTAGCTCAGACAGCCGAGGACAGCGAGACTGGACGGACATGAAAGAGTGTTGCTGTGTATGAGTCGAGTCTGATGGAAGAAAGCATGTATGCTTTGTTTGAGTAGAGTGAAGATTGCGTGAATACATTTGTATTTATGCTATTATTGATATCGTGCATTATATGTTTCCGACAATGGCATTATCGCTACGTTTGAGCGATGCCTGATGTCACTGCATTTGAGAAGTGTGATTAAAGTGTGTGAGTAATATCGCCGTTTGTTCTTATACACTCATTATGTGTGTGAGAGTTTTTCACGCCTGTTAGTGAACACGAGCCTTTGGTCATCTAATCAAGACCCTGACATCTAGACAGTTTTGTGACGTCATTCAGACCCAGTATTAAAACAGTGGGATAAACAACTTTTGGGGAAGTCGACCAAAAGTTGCGAAACAATTAAGACGTGTGTGATATTCCGAGTTCGATTCCGGAGAGGGACTACAGTGGCTTCTGTCGATTTACATTGGCGGACATGTTACCTTCGTGTGATTTAGTAGTCCCAATTTTCAAACCGGAATAAATATATGGTGATTATGTACACAGACCTACATTGGATTATTCTTAGGAATCGAGTGTAGTAATATGCGTTGATGAAACGTTTTATAAGAGCGTCGGCAACAGTAGCCCATCGCGTAGCTTAAACTAGCTGGTGTGAGATATCATTAAACTCAGTGAGTTAAGGACAAGGTAGTGGGATAATAATTAGGGAGATTGAGGATGGTTGGGGGGATGGAGGAAGTGTCACATGGTAGGATCTGCCAGTAGGGTATATACTGGGTTTCTGTCCTTTTCCTCGTCTTTCCTTGTCTTACCATGACTCAGACCGATGTGATGAGCTCCTCGGCATTATGACAGAGGTTGGTTCTCTGTTATATATCTGAGTGCTGCCGTCGGCCTACACTCACCTAATAAAGGTCGGAATCGGGTTGCTCTCACCAGGTGTGTTCTCTCTTCAACAGGTTCCACCCTAGTTTACCACCAGCTAGAAGAACAGTCATGGCTCGAGTATTGAAGGCAGAGTTTACTAAGAGGCTTTTGCACTGGGCCCATAACCCAGAGGGTCTGCAGGAACCTGGCCTCTGCTGAGCAGGAAACGATGGTTATTTAAGTGTGTTTCCTGAGTGATAGTTTACATCACAGTAAAATCAAGACACTGACAATAACACCTGTTCCAGGAACACTAGTAGATATAAATACCGGGAAAATTGACATTTTGAGTTACAATTGGTGAATTACTATCATTACCAATTGACAGTGTGTGTTACAATTGGGGAATTCCTATGATCAGTTAAATACTAATATTTAGTTTTCAACAGTGACAATAACATTATTTTTTTAGGATTCTCTGATCACAGAACTTTTATGAACAGAGTAGTTACACTGTGTGTGTGTTAGATTGATGATCAATATTGGACTGTTTCCACTATTGATGACCAAGAATCTGGATTGTCTAAGAGCTATCGGAGGAAGTCGACACTTGGCCTGAGAGACACATCATTTGGGTAAGGTCTTCTGTCCATCATATATGGTGCTGTTGTGTGGCCAGTGCAGTGATGAAACAGACTTTGCTTTTGAGCTATTCGGTCTGACTCTACATACACGCTAGATTATACGACAGACATTCTACATATACACTTTACACGTACATGACACTTTTCTCTATTAAAATTAATTTGTAGTTTTTTTAGAGCCAGTGTTGTGTAGTATGTTGTGGAAAAGAATGAGAGGGGGCATGGTCCATTGGTAAGAGAGAGAGAGAGAGAGAGAGAGAGAGAGAGAGAGAGAGAGAGAGAGAGAGAGAGAGAGAGAGAGAGAGAGAGAGAGAGAGAGAGAGAGAGAGAGAGAGAGAGAGAGAGACTGACGGGGTGTTGTGGACAGAAAGCAAGGAGATCCTCAAGATAATGATATGGGGTTAAAAGAATGTTGGTGTTGGTTCCCCTCACCCCAGGGACGACACATACATAATACAACAGTTGTGCATCTTCCACCTGATGTTATAAGTTCCCCTAGGTATTTAAAATTGTCCACTTGGTTAAGAAATTTCGCTTCCATTTCCATTTCACATTTTAGTGTAACGTTTTACTTTGATATCACCATTGTTACTGTTTTCTTGATATTCAATGCGAGTCTTTTCTTTGCACTCTCCGTTACCACAATGTCCAGCAATTGTTGTAGATCTTTTGCATTATCCACCACTGTGTCATCTGCATGGCGTATATTGTTTATATTATAACCTCCGATTAGTTGTCATGGCCTCTCTTTGTTCTATCTCATTATTATACGGTGTATTTTTAATTATTGTGTAGTGTTTAAAACATTACCGGTCGAAGGGTTGTATTCAACCTCTGTAAATTTCACGCAACATAATAAGTAAATGCAAAACTTGGACCGGCAATATTTTTAAACACAGCAGTCATTAAAAATACACCTTGTATTTCACTATAGATGGAGAAGATATCCCTTGACAAAACACACCCCAGTCTCACTCTTAGCTTTATTTGTTTATAATTGCCCCCTTTATTTCCCATTTTTATTGCTGCTACTTGGCTGCAGTAAATAGTCTTTATTATCCTGAGATCTTTACTGTCAATGTTAATATGTTCCAACATTTTAATCAGTTCATCATGTTCTAGTTTATCAAATGCCTTGGTATAATATACGATGCACACATATATGTCTTTATGTGTCTCTATTGATCTTTCTATTAGTGTCTGTGTATATGTGGCAGATGGCCATGACACTGCACAATGATGCTGGAGCATATTCCCATGGTTCGTTGGTAAAATACGCGTTGGGACATGGGCCGTTGTATTGGCGTGGGTATATATACAAGGCACGCCATTGTCCCGCTCTCTTCGATCGCACAACCGTATTATTCTTAGATGTACAAGAGATACAGCGTGCAGAGCGATGCGCTACCTTCTTGATATTCCAACCATTGAAGACAGAATACAAACTTGCAGAGCACGCGCCTACCTCAGAGTTAACGCACTACCGTCTTCCGAATTCTCGAAAATCAACGCTTATACTTCCGTCTCCACAGCAGCCGGATTTTCTTGTCTGCATTTTCTGTATGGTTGGATGCAAACTGAAAAGGACGTACAGAAATCTATTGGCACTTGTACTCACTCCTCGCCAGGTTCTAAGTCTTCCAGTTAACACACCTGTTGAAGAATGTCTTCGGCTTGACCCATCCACGACCTTCCTCTTTTGCTGTCATTTACTGAGATGGGTCGGTCGTCCGACGCGTGAGAAGCTCATGGGCCTTTACGGCTAAAGCCGGAGGGATAATTGTGATGGAGGACTCCGGTGCTCTTGTTGAGACCACAAGTAGCCTGACTTTGGAATTCATGGCAGTAAGTAAAGCATAACATGACTTGAGACACAGACATTGAATAGGGCATGTTTCCTTAGCGACTCAATGAGCGTGCTCAAGGGTATAGTGACTGGGTGCATCCGAAGAGAATGGTTGCTGTCTCTGGAGCGGTCTCGGCTGGCAAAGATTAGCTTCATCTTCGCGCCCAGGGCATGCAGGAGTACAAGGAAATGAGCGGGCTGACAAGCTTGTAGGTAAGGCTATTGTGGAGGGCGGACGCACCTGGACCAGGTTGACATTCTGAATGCTCTACGAGAAGTAAGACTTTTGCGAGAACCAAGTGATGACTGTGAATCTATAACCATGGTCAGACTGCGAGAACAGCAAATTAAAAGAGGGGTGGCCAAACAAGAACACTACGCAGGAAGCCAAAGTTGATTGATAAACCAACACAGAACTGGCGTCGTTAGCCGCTACACGCTGCGGGATTTGCTGAGGAGGGGATCCGAGCACTTATGGACTGAATGGTTCGATGTGCAATGAGGATGACCTGTCGACTAACTGACTAACTGACTGGAAATTAATTAGGATAACATGATAACATGGTTTGAACTAAAAGTAAGTCCATTCCTCCTTAGTTGGATCGCTGCAGCCCTCTTCCAACGGAAAGTAGTTTTTAGATGTGGCAGTTGGACTTCGGAACCAACAACAATATATCCTGGCCTACCACAGGGATCACCATTATCTCCGGTACTGTTCAACGCCTACACAGTGAGAATCACCAGTGAGCAGATCACTGGACCTGGCAGGACATTGTCATATGCCGATGATGTTTTAGTGTATCGTCAGGGTAAGGATAGAGAGGAGGTTGCTGTGGAACTACAAACCGAACTCAATCGCATAAGTACTTTGTGTGATGAAGCTGGGGCAATGGTCAACCCAACAAAGGAAACAGCGACTTGGTTCTCGTTGAATAATCATATTGTCAACACTCCAACACCAACTGTAATGCTGTGTTCAGAGACGGTGGGAAGTGCGCAGGTAATGAATTACCTAGGGTTACGGTTTGACCGAAGCCTTGCTTATAATGTGCACATAGACCAGGTGATAACAAAGGCCAAGCGGGGTTTGGCTGCGATGCGAGTGATGGCGGCAGCAAACTGTGAGCAGCGCCATCTATATCTTCTGTACGAGGGGCTGGTCATGTCTGTTTTGGAGTATGCAGTGGCAATCCTGACTCTCAGTCATAAGCAGATAGAAAGGATGGAAAGGATACAGAATGAAGCTATGCGCATTATTCTTGGATGTACAAGAGATACAGCATGCAGGGCGATGCGCTACCTTCTTGATTTTCCAACCATTGAAGAGAGAATACAAGTTTGCAGGGCACGCGCCTATCTCAGAGTTAACGAAAACTCACAACATCCACTGCATAGTGAAATTAGGAAGGTGAAGGGCAGCAGGTTAAAAAGAGGACGGTCGTGGATGGGTCAAGCCGAAGACATTCTTCAACAGGTGTGTTCACTTGAGGACTTAGAACCTGGCGAGGAGTGGGTGCAAGTGCCAACAGACTTCTGCACACCCTTTTCAGTTTGCATCCAACTAGATAGGAAATGCAGACAAGAAAATCCGGCTGCTGTGGAGGCTGAAGTACAAGCGTTGATTTTCGAGAATTCGCTAGACGGTGACGCGGTCATCTACACAGATAGGTCGGTCGTCCGACATGTGAGAAACTCATGGGCCTTTACAGCTCGGGCCGGAGGGAGAATTGTGAAGGAGGACTCTGGTGCTTTCACTGAAACCACAAGTAGCCTGACCATGGAAGTCATGGCAGTAAGTAAAGCAATAACATGGCTCGAGACACAGACATTCACTAGGGCTTTTTTCCTTAGCGACTCAATGAACATGATCAAGAGGATAGAGGAGGGGTCGATCCGAAGAGAATGGTTGCTGCCTCTGGAGCGGTCTCGGCTGGCAAAGATTAGTTTCATCTTCGTGCCAGGGCATGCGGCGGTACAAGGAAATGTGTGGGCTGACAAGCTCGCATGCGAGGCTACTGTGGAGGGCGGACGCGCCATGGACCAGGCTGACATTCTGAATACTCTACGAGAAGTAAAAATTTTGCGAGAACCAAGTGATGACTGTGAATCTACAACAATGGCGAGACTGCGAGAGCAGCAAATTAAAAGAGGGGTGGCCAAACAAGAACACTACGCAGGAAGCCAAAGAAGATTGATAAACCAACACAGAGCTGGCGTCGTTAGCCGCTACACGCTGCGGGATTTGCTGAGGAGGGGATCCGAGCACTTATGGACTGAATGGTTCGATGTGAAATGAGGATGATCTGTCGACTAACTAACATAGTTTAGTGAGTAAGTATTTAACCAACTATAGTAACCTATTGTCTGGTCTTAGTTCAAGCTCATAGTAAACAAACAGTGTTACTATCTGCCAGTCATGCCTGACATTCTGTCTCCCTGCATATCTAACATTCTTAATTCATTTCTAGAAGAATGCATTTACATATTAGCTTCCATAACAATATTTGACTTGACCGTGTTGTGCACTTTCAGTGTAGACCTTTGTGGATGTTTCATCACCACCCACGTAAGTATCATCATCATCATCATCACCTCTATGCCATTGATGTCTTAAGAGACCACTAGTGAATGTTGCCGTGAGATTAGTTACATTCATTAGTTCCATCACCAACTGTGGAAATAGCATCATCATCAACATCATCTCGTAAGAGACCACTAAGGAGTGTTGGCTGAGATTGGCTATTTCATTCCGTCATAAACTTTAAAAGAAAAATAAAATCAACTATCTAAAAGGTTATTAACATCCAAAAACAAAAACTATGATAATTAGCAGTGAAAAGGAAAGTGTCATCAATGATCATCACAGTAAAAGGGCAGACACAAGCAACAAGAAACAAGTTTCTCATATCTTGGACATATAATAGCAGACGATGGCAGAAGTGAAATATATATATATCAAAAAGAGAATAGGAATGGCCAAAAATGCTTTCAACAGCATGAAATAAGTATTAACATCTAGAGAGATTAATAACACATTAAAAATTAGAATTGTCAAATACTAAGTATATTCAACGCTTCTGTATGGCGCGGAAGCCTGGATATTGAACAAGCAACTAAAAAGTCGCATAGAAACCCTGGAGATGTGGATATACAGACGAATACGTCATATTTCTTAAACCAAAAAACAATAAAATGCAGAGGTTCTAGAAAAACTGGGAAAGTCAAGACGAGAGACAGACTGTGTTGGAGATTCATAGCAGCAAACCTTCATTCTGGAGACGGCACTTTATTGATTGATTCATAGTGGTGGACAATTTGCACGAAAACAGATCTGATAATTACAGTTAAATGGGAGAAACTCTCAATCTGAAGTATAAGAGTCTTGGTTGTAACTTGTCTTTGAAATTTCATTTTCTGGATTCTCATCTGGATTTCTTTACGTCAAAATGTGGAGCTGTCGGTGATGAGCATGGTGAACGATTTCACTAGGATATTACTGCTATGGAGACAAGGTATCAAGGCAGTTGGAGCCCTTCAATGCTTGCTGTTTACTGTTGGTCTGTGATAAGAGAACCCTCATCGATTGACTACAAGGAACAAACAAAGAGAGCTTGAATAGTGACTGAATAATAAAGGAATTGATACACATGTGCATGTTTAAAACATTATATGAGAACATTAAATGATGTTTTTAATGTTTCTATCATGTTATGTTCAAATATCAACTAATTGTAACCACAATCTCTTTTATAATGCTAATGTAGAAAGACTAACTGTTCTCTCCACAGAATTAAACAAGAAAACAGTATTTGTATTACAGTAATGTAAATTCATCATTAAAATAAACATTTAAAAAAAACAGCAATTTGGTGAATTTAAATTATTTGAATTTTTAATTTTTTTGAAATTTTAATTTGAAATCAGCATGTCAAAATCAATAAGAAATTGCGTATTTAAATTCTGCTAAAATAATTTGTGAAAATGTGTTGACCATTGTTAATATTATCAGCATCATCATCAGCCCTTTGCCATTGCATGTCATAAGAGGCCGCTATTGATTGTTGGCGTGAGGTTGGCTTTGACAACTTTAGAAACAGAGTCCAATCAACCTCTAAACGGGCTTGGTGTGAGTTCCTTGAGGTCTATGAGCCGGACACTGACCACGTCCTCCATCGAGTGCCGATTAGTCCACAGAATATTGGTCAAGCACCATGTGCGCTATGAGTCTTAACTGTGTTAATGGGTCATTTATTTTTGTACTCAATATGATCCATTAAGAGATGAAAGATATAAGAAGAAGAAACATGGGCAATCGATGGGTGATGTGGTCTATAATTAACGTGTCGCCTTTGCTCCCCAGAACATTTCTTGATACATGTTTTAGTCTAGGTTGACCTGGACGTTCTGCTGAAATTTAAAACAATCCGATAGGGGATTGGAACACATGACATGCAAGTTGGCAGCCAAGCGTACTAGCCAGTGCGATAGCGTGTGTTCCACGGTTATCATGTGTCCATGTCTTAATCCGGACACAGCAAGTGTAGTTTAAACTACATTGTGTTACAAATTTAGCAACAACAGCAAAAGGATATAATGGGAAATAATATTTTTTTACGTAAGGGACATAATTGAAATTGGACTTATCAATTTAATATAAATATTGACCGCTTTTCATGTAATAAAACATAATTGCATGAGAAAGTTACTAAATACTTATTTGCATTTAGAATCCCGCAAGCTCCAAGCATATAATTTAATGTATGGGAACAAGATCTTTGTGTCACTTTAATTCTTCTCTATCTTATGGATAATATTTTAAGGCATTTTCTCTCCCAGCAAATATTATTCATGGATACTATTTTGCTTTTATTATTGGTGTACTGTTCTGGTAATTGGTTATATTTTGGCAGGCACACTGACGTGTGCCTATTAAATGGATCTAAATTAGGCAATAGTTAGTCATGATTTATTGAGTTATAGTTATAGCATGAAATAAAATGTAAATTTTTTAAACCCCTTTGGGGAAAAGTTACCCAAAGGGTTTTCAAAAAACACTTCAATTACCCAAAGAAGTTGGTGTTCAAAGCATAGAAAGAAAAGTGGTTAATCAAAAAAGTGGAACATCCCAAGAAGAAGAATGCCGCATTTGGTTAAAAACACAAAACATCCAAAAGGAAGGCATTTGAAAAGAAGTAAAATCAAAAATTCAGAAGCAGGGAAATAATGGAATTAAAAAGAATGGGAAACAACAAGAAAAATAATCCAAAAGTTTTTTAAATACTGAATAATGAAACAGGGCAAACAAAACCATATGGTTTAAAAAACAAAAATGGGTTGATAAAAAATTGAAGAAAATGAAAACCCGGAAAGAAATTTTATTGAATTTAAATTGTAAACTCCGTAAATTTTCCCACAGGAAAGGGTTTTAACTGGAAAAAATTGAAGTACTTTGAAGAAATTTATGTTCCACGATTAAAAAATGGCCTGGGACTAGGAATTGCTGTGAATTTTTAAAGGCAGGTGGCCTCATTAACAAAGTATACGCTAAAAATAAAAATTGGGGGAAAAGAAAATTACCCTGTGGAAAGGTATTTTTCCCTTTTTTAAGAAAAGGGACAAGTTCCCAATTTAAATTATAGGGAAATACTACTGTCCACAAGCTATAAGAATTCCGAGTATTCTAAAAAGAAAAACCATTTCAAAGCTTTGGTACACCAGGGGTTTTAAAAAACAAACAAAATAACAGATTTTATCTTACGCAAAAGGAGAAAAATTGGGTTAAAAGAGTTCCTAAATTTTGTGGTTTAAAAAAGGCTTTGAAGTTCCATAGGAATAGTCTATGGGAATGTTTGCGGTTTGGAAACCCAAAATTAATTAAATGACCAAACTATGCATGGAAAATACTTATAATTAGTAACTTAAAGCAGGAAATGACCCCCCCCCAAATAAACACGGCTTAAAAAGGGTGAGCACTATCGCCCTATCTTCAATCTCTCTAGAAAAGTTGTGGAAGGAAAGGAGGAATTGATATTGGGGAAAATCCAAACGTTTTATGCAAGTTGATTTATACGGAAAAAAAGCTTAAAAAAAAATTACCACTAAAGGAAAAAAACCCCGTGGGGCGGTTATCAACCAAAAAACAAAAATTTTGGTAATTTCGGCGGAATCTAAAAATTCCCCTAAAATGTTATGCCTTAAAAGAAAGGAAAATAAAATACCTTCTCTTCAACTTCCAAACATAAGGGAAGAAATAAAATAAAAAACTCTGGAAAAAAGTTCTTCACACAACTTCTAAAATCAAAGGCGTATCTCGTAACCCAAAATCCTTCAAAACATGTCAACCGTTTGCTTATTTGCCTGGGTACAACGAAAGGGAAAGCCTTTTACAAACCTTTTAGCAAATTTTCCTTTTGGAATTAGGGGGAAAAAGTGGGGAAATAAAAAAAAGTAAAAAAGAATTTATGATTTTTTAATCCCCTAATCACTGGTACATAAGGTAATAATAAATTCTTAGAAAGAATGGAAAATAAAAGGGAAACAAAACTCCTTACACCAGGAAAAAAATACCGTAGCCCCGAGGTAACCAAGAAGGGGGTGGGGAAATATAATACAACCTAAAGCACTTGGAACAACATGGAAGAAAACCAGGAGCGAATGGAAAGATTTTATTTCACAAAGAACCTCAATGGCTAAGCGAAGAAGAAAAAAGAAGAAAAAATGCACTGATTTACCCGTAATTTTTTTTTTTTAAAAGCTTTACTTCAAAAGTTTTCATACCATCTTTTAAAACCCCAAAATTTTTTTGTTGTAAATTTAAATAGGAAAGCCACATTTTTAACTTTTTTTTTTTTTTTTTTTTTTTTTTTTTTTTTTTTTTTTTTTTTTTTTTTTTTTTTTTTTTTTTTTTTTTTTTTTTTTTTTTTTTTTTTTTTTTTTTTTTTTTTTTTTTTTTTTTTTTTTTTTTTTTTTTTTTTTTTTTTTTTTTTTTTTTTTTTTTTTTTTTTTTTTTTTTTTTTTTTTTTTTTTTTTTTTTTTTTTTTTTTTTTTTTTTTTTTTTTTTTTTTTTTTTTTTTTTTTTTTTTTTTTTTTTTTTTTTTTTTTTTTTTTTTTTTTTTTTTTTTTTTTTTTTTTTTTTTTTTTTTTTTTTTTTTTTTTTTTTTTTTTTTTTTTTTTTTTTTTTTTTTTTTTTTTTTTTTTTTTTTTTTTTTTTTTTTTTTTTTTTTTTTTTTTTTTTTTTTTTTTTTTTTTTTTTTTTTTTTTTTTTTTTTTTTTTTTTTTTTTTTTTTTTTTTTTTTTTTTTTTTTTTTTTTTTTTTTTTTTTTTTTTTTTTTTTTTTTTTTTTTTTTTTTTTTTTTTTTTTTTTTTTTTTTTTTTTTTTTTTTTTTTTTTTTTTTTTTTTTTTTTTTTTTTTTTTTTTTTTTTAAAAAAAAAAAAAAAAAAAAAAAAAAAAAAAAAAAAAAAAAAAAAAAAAAAAAAAAAAAAAAAAAAAAAAAAAAAAAAAAAAAAAAAAAAAAAAAAAAAAAAAAAAAAAAAAAAAAAAAAAAAAAAAAAAAAAAAAAAAAAAAAAAAAAAAAAAAAAAAAAAAAAAAAAAAAAAAAAAAAAAAAAAAAAAAAAAAAAAAAAAAAAAAAAAAAAAAAAAAAAAAAAAAAAAAAAAAAAAAAAAAAAAAAAAAAAAAAAAAAAAAAAAAAAAAAAAAAAAAAAAAAAAAAAAAAAAAAAAAAAAAAAAAAAAAAAAAAAAAAAAAAAAAAAAAAAAAAAAAAAAAAAAAAAAAAAAAAAAAAAAAAAAAAAAAAAAAAAAAAAAAAAAAAAAAAAAAAAAAAAAAAAAAAAAAAAAAAAAAAAAAAAAAAAAAAAAAAAAAAAAAAAAAAAAAAAAAAAAAAAAATTTTTGGTTAAAATGAAAAAGGGGGGGTAAATGGGGCCCCCTTCTATTTTTTGGGGGTTTTATTTTAAAAAAAAAAAAAACAAACAAATGCAAACGGGAACCCCAAAAAGGGTTTTTTTTTACCTCCCTGGGGGGAACTTGATTGTCTTTTTTTTCCCCTTTTTCCCAAAAAAACCCCCCCCCCCTTCCCCTTCCAAAACATGAAGCCTAATGGCCTTATAATTTTTATAAGTTTTTAATAACTCTATGGCATTGTTCTTTCTCAACCAAACCCTAACTTTTCTTACACTCACTGTTTCTTTGGTATCCGAAATCTTTGTAATAGCTCGTCTTATGACATCCTTGCTAAAGCTTTTTACAATTGTTTTTCTACCTACCGTTTGCTTATTGCGTGGGGGTTTCATTCCAGATTCTTGCCCCCATCGGCGAAATGACCGTTTACTCACACCCAATGCATGCAGTGTTCTTTTCTCGGGATTTATAATAGTATGAAACAGTTTCCTACGATCAGCTTCTTAACAAAAATATGTGTACAACTTCTTAGCGATGATTTTAAGTGTACACAATTTCACATTTAATCCTACTCAATAATATTCACACATTCAGATGTTAGCGATAAGTGGTAAGATTTATAAAATAATCACGTTTCATGAAAGCACCCTCTGTATGCAGAAATATTGGCGACACATCTGAACACTCCCGTTCCACTACGCGACGTTCTTGTCATAAGGTCATCTTCGTGCAGCACGAGATAATTCACTATTGAGCGTGATATTTACGTGTGAAGATATAATACATTTCATAAAATGCACTAGAGAGACAACAGTGGAAGATAAACTCTATGGACCGCTGAATGAGCTAAAAAAAGACTGTTAGATTCATACAAGAGACAACATTGCAGTTATAGGCTTATTTAAGGCGAACGAAAGAAGAAGAAGAATAAAATGCACTGCATCTCTGACGCGTAAATTATATACCGCATATAAATAAACATTCAAATGTGCAGTACAATCTCCAGAACAAAATTTGTTTGTTGGGTGGACATAATGATAAGGATATATGCTAAATCTCATCCTTTTAACTCAGTTGGTTACTGAGATATGGGCTTCTATATGGGGTTTTATAAAAAAAAAAAAGCAAACAAATGCAAACGGACTATAGTATTTACCCTCCTGGGGAAACTGATTGTCTGGTCTAAACTCAAACTTATCATCATCATCGAGTGCCATGCCAGCTGGAGTAGGTGTTCATGACATTCCACAGATCTCAGTCTTTGGTGTTCTGTATCAACTCTGCTGATGATTTTCCTATATGCTACCGTCTTAATCCATCGCATCATTTCTCTTGGTCTGCCTCTGCGGCTCTCCCCTTCGATATTTCCAGTTGTCACTATGTTCTGCAATGCCTCTCTTCCCATCGCATGACCAAAGAAAGCTGTTTGTCTCTTTCTTATTGTTGTATATATTGTTATAGTTACAATAGCCTCTTTCTTATTGTTGTATATATTGTTATAGTTACAATAGTCTCTTTCGGGCAATCGTTGTTAGTCACTTTGACATTCCAAGGAATTCACAACATTCGTCTCAGGAACCTCATCTCTGTAGCTTCAAAGTTCTTCCTAATTTGTACATTTACATTCCAAGATTCTCTGCCATACAGGTTCTATATAGCACTTCAGTACTCTCTTGTTTACATTCAATGATAGTGGCTTATTGCATCAGATACTCTTCATCTTCTGAAATGCGGCTTTTCCTTGACCTATTCTGCTCTTAATGTTTGTTGTGCATCTTCCATCTTATGTTATATATGCAACCCCTTCCCCCCCCCATCCATTTAAAGTTGTATATCCCTTACAGGACGTTGCAGTCAACACCAACATTTTTCAGCTGTTGTTGATGTTCTTGGCAAGATTACGCTCTGTAGTTTGCCATTGCTTTCTGAGTGATCGACTCACATACCACGTAAATAACCAACGCGACGCGATTCTCTACCGAATCTCGAGCAGCTGCGTTGTCTACGTGGATATATGGGATTACGGAGAAAGTCGTTAACACCTTCGCCAGGGAACGCGTCATATATGCGTGTAGGTATTTACAATTATCCACTTGATTAAGAAATGTCCCTTCCATTTTCATTTCACATGTTTGTGTCACGTTTTTCTTTGATGTCACGATTGTCCCTTTCCATTTTGTCCATTTTCACATTCAATTGTGTTTTACGGGTT
>JACEFZ010013111.1:0-94642 GCA_014155875.1 Cepaea nemoralis
TTAAAAAACTTTTATTTTTTTTAAAATTTAAAAATTTTTGAGAATGTATGGGAAGAGAAAGGTGATTACTTCTTACTTTCTTACTTTTTCCTTACTTTTATTAATTTCAGGTGCGCACCTACACAAATCTAAACTAGCTATTTTTTTCTGTCTATCCTAGAATACTGAGAGTGTGAGAATGTGAATAAGGGGGAAATAAAGGATAAGGGGAATATCTTCAGTTTTGTCAATCATAATTTAGATGAACATTTTAAAGTTAAAAGCGGTTCGCTTATTGAGACTTTTGTATTGTGGGGAATTTTATGGAGAGTTTTGTAGAAAGTTTTCTAGAGAACTTTATAACGAGTTTTGTAGAGAGTTTCGATATTATTGTCTCTGGTTAGCAATTGGCTATGAGGAGATAGGAGAATTGAGTTAGGAAATATATGGAATTGTTGTTATTGTAGAATAGAGATGTAAAGTTAACTAATTAAAAGTTGGGGTTGAGATTTTTTCAAGGAAAAATTCTCTTTGAAGAAGGGAAGGCATTGTAACAGTGAGGGAATGAGGTTAGGAGTAAAGAGTTAAGGAATGCTGCGCATTCCTTGACTAGGGGGAAAACCATAGTGAACGTGTGTGCACGAATGAAGAAGGGTATCTAGGTAAAACACACACGTCACTTGGGGCCAGCGAGAAGAGATGTCAACACCAAGAAGGGAGTCTCCATCATGTGTGCTGAGATAGAACGATTCAGCTAATAAAGTATCTTTCTAACAACGCGAAGACTTGTGTGCTGTACGATCACTATTATAACCTGTGTGTACACTGTGACACTGATCCATCTGTATATGCATGGGTCCAATTCCTGCTTGGGTAATGTTCTTTTATGTAGTTTAGGGTTATTTCTCTTCTTTCGGTTTCATGCTGAGTGTTCTTTTTCTCAATACCAGGAATGTTTTCTATCATCTCAGGCAGTTGCTGCTGTCTCCAAGCTGGGAAGTTGTGTGCATTGTGTATGGGCTTGACTGTTGATATGTTAAGTATAGGATCTGCCCTAATCCTTCGTTTTGCAGTTTCTACAAAGTTGCTACGCTTCAGTCTTCCCTTTCCAAAACCATTAAATCTGTTGTACATAGGGTGGTCTGTCAATCTTCTAAATTTTTCTGCTTGTTGCTGGGCTCTGCTATCTCTTCTATCCTGCATTGGTTGTAAACAAGTGATCTTTTCTAGTTCATTAATAGGCGGTGTCTTCAGGCTTCCAGTTATGATTCGCATTCCTTGGTTTTGGACTCTACTTATTTTGTTAAAGTTTGACTTAGCTGCTGTTGCCCAAGCTGCAATGCCATATTCCAGTACTGGCCTCACCCGTCCAGTATATAACTTCTTGAGAACTTTCTCATCTGCTCCCCACGTTGTACCAGCAAGCTTTTTCATGATTGCCATTCTCTGCCTTGCTCTTGTTCGATTTTTCTCAACCTGTGTCTTCCATGTCAGGCGACGATCAAAGGTGACTCCTAGATAGTTTGGATTTTCTTCATGGCGCAATATTTTTCCATTCAATACCAGCTTAGGTTGCTGAGTTTTATTTGAGAGGGAGAACACTGCGCATGTTGTTTTCTCCTCACTTATCTTCACTAGCCATGATTTTGACCAGTCCTCTAGCGCTAATAAGGCTTGCTGTATTCTGCTGTTAGCTGTACTAATATATTCTTCAGATGTCCATATGGCTAGGTCATCTGCAAAGGAGGATGTGTGTACTCTGGCTGGAAAATTTTCTGTGATGTCATTTATATATGCTAGGAATAATGTTGGTGAAAGAACTCCTCCTTGGGGGACACCTTGCTCCAGCAGCATCATTTTGCTTGTTTGTCCTTGTACTTTTGTCCTGGCAGTTCTGTTCTCAAGGTAGTGGCTGATCCATTTATACATTTTTCCACAAACATGCATGTTTTGCAGTTTTACTTTCAGTCCTTCCTTCCATACTTTATCAAATGCTTTTTCTAAATCTATCCAGACTGCTAGTGTGTGCTTTTTCTCTTGGAAGGCATCCTCTATTTCCTGAGCTATATAGGTTATTTGATCTTCAGTGGATCTGTATTTTCTGAATCCTGCTTGGTGTGGTGTTAAGAGTTTGTTTTCTTCCAGATGCCATGTTAGCCTGCCATTGATAATGCGTTCCATTAATTTTCCTACACAGCTAAGTAGACTGATAGGTCGATAGCCATTCGGTTCTTCCAGGTCTTTTCCTTTCTTTGGGACTGGTATTAGTATAGCTTCCTTCCATGCCTGTGGGACTATTCCTCTCTTCCAGCTGTTATTTAGGACTGCTAGTAGTTTCTTCTTTGCCTTGGTGCCTAGTCCTATTAGCATTTCATTTGTGATTCCATCCTTTCCTGGTGATTTCTTCTTTTTTAGGGTATTCATTGCCTGTTCCATTTCTTCCATTGTTAGATTTGCCATCATATATTCTGCTGCTGTCTCTGTATTTCTATGATGTATCTGTTTGTCTTTGATTGCTTTCTTCTGTTCGGTTGTAATATCAATGTGGTTTGCATTTGCATAGTGTTCCATTAGTGCATTTGCAGCCTTTTTGCCTGTAAGCAAGGCATTTCCTTGTTTAATTGTTATTTGTTTGTTTCTAGGTCCTTCATTGTTCATGGCTTTCACTAGTTTCCATAGTTTGTTTCCATCCCTGTCAAAATTCAGGTTTTCTGTTTTGTCCTCCAACAATCTCTTGTTGTTTGATTTACTGTTCTTTTATATTTTGCTGAGATGGCTTTGAGAGAGATGTTTGCTTCAATTGTTTGTTCTCTCTCTGCTGTCTTCCTGGCATCTTCAACTTTGTCCTCCAAACTTTGTAGTTCTTCAGTCCAGTATGGTTTGTAATTTTTCCTCGCTCCTCTTGGAATGGACTCAGTGGCTGCCTGTATTATCGCTCTGTTTAGACTTTCCACCATTTGCTTTATGTTGCCATATCGTGTATTTGTGTTTTCACAATATTTGTCTGTTAGTATGGCAAATCTGTCCCAATCTGCTCGTTTGTAATTCCAGCGGGGCAAGGGCTTTTGCTCCTGTGGAACATACTCCATATTCATTTCAAGCTTGATTGGTCTGTGGTCACTACCTGCTAATTGGTCCAGCACATGGCGATCGATTTTGTGGAGGATGTCTCCTGTGCAGAAAGCTAACTCTGGAGTAGAAGTGGTAAGCCATCTTCTGGAGTAGAAGCTCGGTGTGTCATCCGCTTTGTTGAGTAGATGGAGATTTGAGTCTATTTCCCAGTCCTCCAATTCATCTCCTCTTTTGTCAGTATCTGGGTATCCCCATCTTTCTGAACGGCTATTAAAGTCTCCGACAATAATGCAGTTTGTGTCAGTTATTTTCATGTTTGAGAGTGTAAGGTCCTTATCTGCTGGGCTATACAGATTGTAGATTCTTATTTTCACGTCCTTTATCATTATATCAACACCTATAATTTCTGTTTGGTTGTCAGAGATCACAGATACTTCGCTGCAAGGTATTGTATTTCGTGTAAGTATTAGAACTCCTCCTTTATGTCCTTCGCGGTCGAAACGTGTGGCCTGATATCCTCTGACTGAAAATTTGCGATTGGCATTGAGGTGTGTCTCTTGAATGCATGCCACATCTATTCTATCTTTATGAAGACGCTGTGTCAGGGATTCTTTCTTGTTATAAACTCCTTCGGCATTCCACTGTAGTATGTTGAGTGTCCTTGGTATTTGGTCAATAGCTCTTAACCTACTCCTCTGTGCCTTGACTCCACAGCACAGGGGAAGGTGACCACCAGTAGTCATGGGTGGACCCCCTCGAGGCAGGGGGCCCGGCACTATCACCGCCTGATGGGACTTCACGGGATTAGCACCATAACGATTAATTTTCATCTGTGGCATCATGAAATGATAAAGTTACGTTGCACTTCTTTGTCAAGCCTGTGGCTCAGTACATCCGATTTCGACAAGCACATTTCGGGATGCTTTCCCTAGCCTTTGACTGTCCCCAGTCTACCTACAAGGCAGCAGGTTTGTGCGTCACTTCGTGTGGTCCCTCTCCCTTGACCTGTCCGACATGGGTGACCCTACTAGTAGCTGTGCTACCGTCGGCATAGCTCTTGGGGTCATTGGAACGCTCAAGCCCCTCTACCTCGTCAAGGTGGACGCACGGCAGAGGGGTATAACGTGTTCCATTCTGGTTAATTGTCCTAACCGTTCAATTCTTTGGTGCTCTATAATGTCAGAAATAGGTGCTGTCCAAACACTTATTCTTAGTTTCTCGTTTGTCTCTCTATCTCTCCTTGTATTCCTAGCTGAGTTTCTTATGCATCACCTTTCTGTACTGCAATCACGAACTATTCGTGTTCTGTCATTCTGGACGAGTTCTAAACCTTCTGCACGTTGAGCTACCGATAGTGTGAGCATGCCGAGCCTGTAATCTATCACAGACAGAATCAATTGATGAAAGAGTAGTTCAAGCAGTAGGCTTGGCGTGTGCAGGCTGTCGTGCACTTTAGTGCTTCCTGTCCTGGCTTAAATTTATGTATAGTGCTGTCAACATTCAAGTTACGGGATAAGTTACGACAGAAAATCCTGCCAATACATTGAAATCTATCGCACTTTTGTGTGTTCTCCTCTTAGAATAATATACCGAACAATTTGCTCTCGATGTCCACTTAGTAACCTATCTTGTACCAAAGATCTCACCATATATCTGCCAATCATAGTAATAAACAAGTTTATTTCCTTTAACACCTTCAGCACCATATCAGTTATTACCTTTGAACATTATGTCCTTCTTGTTGCTTGTTCTATGACGTTTTTACACTTTCTGCGGCGTATTTGGCCAAAGAGAAGATGGGTGCAGGATATGGCGGATGATCTCCAGATGGGTGTATCAGACGCGGGACATCTTGCTTGTGATCGAGAAGTTTTCCGGAAGGTTGTTACGGGAGCGGGGTTCTGCAAAGAACATGCTACTGAGTGAATGAATGAATGAATTTGGTAATTGGTGCTAACACCATATTTCTTAGACCAAGCCGCGCTAGATGCACAACAGAGATTAAGAGCTGAATTGGGCAAGCAGAGACGGCATTTCAGAATATGAAAAGTATCTTATGCAATAAGTTACTATCATTGAATGTTAAAAAAAAAAAAAATAGCGCTGAAATGTTATACACAACCAGTTTTTCCTTATTGCAGTGAATCTTGGAACGTAAATGAACAAATTAGAAAAATAACATAGAAGCAAAGGCGATATGGTTCCTGTGATGAATGTTGGTGTGGTTAATATCCCGTATCCAACCTTCAGTTCCAGAACATATCTTTGTGCCCCCTTTGGGTTGGGTCGACTTGGGTGCTCAGGTCAATTAAAAAGATTTGCTTCGCCACCGATCTGAGTTCATGACCACAGGGAGGGTAGGCAAGTGTGTTAGCTACTGCGCTACCGTCGCGACCCCTGCTGTCCCAGCACTACCTTAAATGTTTCTGTTCTAGTTATTACGTTAATGTAGACGTCGGGATCAAGAAAGACAGAAAGCACTCCAAAAAGATTAAGACTATCGCAATCTTGATTCCTGTTTACGTTAACTTACTTGTTTCTCCACCCTGGGCAACAGGCTCGACTGAATGAATAAACTATTTATCACGTAGCATGTCCTTTGCAGAACGTTGGTCTCATCACGGTCCGCTGGGACAACTCTTAGTCTTTCATCAGTTCATCTGCCTCTTGAACTCTCTATACCCCCGGGAAGGTTAATCCGGTCAACAAATGCCCGCAGAAGTCGGATGTGTCGGCCTAACGGCGCAAGAACGCAGCTCTGCTGTAAATAGGCACAACGCAGTCACATCCGGAAAAAAAATCCGGATGAACGCAGAAGAAGAAGAAGAAGAAGAAGAAGAAGAAGAAGAAGAAGAAGAAGAAGAAGAAGAAGAAGAAGAACTCTTATACCCATGGTGTTTTTAATACCTTGCATGCATAATAACTCGTCTTCAGATCTTTGATGGTTGCCCTACTCTGAGAGGTGCTACAGGCAGTAGATGAGTTTCTACAAGATGTCTGTAAAAAAAATAAAATAATAAAGGATTCTTTTGTTTACATGCGTTAAGGCGCATTGGCTCTTTGTTAAGAGGTAAAAGAAGTGCCTGGGGGTTAATAGTGATAGTTAGTGGGCGGTGTTTGGTACAGGAGAGTCTGGCATATGATACCACAACATCTAGTCTGAGAATGGAGGTGGGGGAAGTCACGGCGGCGTTCGCTGGGTGAAGGACAAACAGCACACGCATGTTGTAATTATCAAGTAATCCCAACGTATTATGAGAAAGATGAAGACAGGCATGATTCGGGCGGGAGGGAGGGGTGGGGGTGGTGGTATTTAATTCAACAATCAAAATAGAGAGCATTTGTTGGATTATTTCCCCAAGACATGCGGGTTTTGTTAGAAGTGAGCAGACAAAAAGATTGGCTTGGTCTGCACCGCTGGGTGGGTTGGTGTTTGTCCATCAAGTATGATGATGACCATTCAATTCATCCAGTGGGCTAGAAAGTTTTGAGCCGTGAATTCTAAGATGGCTGGCAAGACCTGTTTTGGTTCTAAATTTCTTTGAATGACTTGCGCTATGAATTGGATTAAAGTGGGGAAGAGTTTCGCAATTCGTCGACCACATTCTCGCCTGAGTCCATCTGAATCCAGTGGCAAGACAAGTCAAGAGGAGTGGAGACGAATATAGCTGCAGTGGATGAGCCTTGCCGTGCTCATTACGTTCCACAACGCTGTGCAGGTAAACGTCGTCTTCCTCGTTAAACTATCAATGATTTCTTCCGCGCAGTCTGCCGAATCCTGAGTTCACAGGCTGGGTAGGCATACCCTAGTTCACCGATTGGTTTGACGCCAAATCGGTTACCCTCGCCTAGTTTGCCGGCCTGTCACAGCCGTTGCCGCTGTCGCATTCTACCAGCTAGTAGGAGCCACAGGCGCGAGCTGGGTGTCAGGCTTGGACCAGCGGGGAATGGGCCCTGAAAAAGGCGTGACAGCCATCCTTGCCAAAGGTGCTACCAATGGGTGGGGTATTGGTGCATTATAAGGCAGATGTGATCGGGGTCCTGTAGGGAATCGTGTGTATAGTATTAGACTGCTACTGGTACCATTATTATTGTGACTCTTCACTGGCTGTTGAAGACGAGGACAGAACACGTGAGGGAATACCTCGAGTGCTGTGATGTCGGTTCTTGACTCAAGTCAACTCAAGGCGCTGATGGAAATATGATTCAAGGCTCAAACTTTTATAAATCAATGTAATAACGCCACCCCAATGGAGGTTGGAACAGAACCATCGGGACGGCAGACAAGCATTCCAGCCACTGCTTTACAGCCTGCGACTAGCAGCATCGGTGTGACCTATTTACAGTCTGACTGTTTGTAGTTTGTGTATCGGTTTCGAAATTTAGCTGTTGTTGGTAGCTTGTTTGGTGTGTTTTCGGCGTGAACGCTGAAAGAGTTGCGATTTTCTTTCAATTTCCTCCATAATTCTGGAGCAATAGTACTTGAACGAATAAATTATCTACTGGTTTGCTTGACCTGTCGTAGGTTCATCCTTATTTGAACAGATTGCTGTTAAGAAGCACCGTGAGATGAGATGCCTGAGGAGAGCTGTGAACTTAAATCCGAGACCGAGTAAGAAATGTTATTATTAGAAGGACAGTAGGATCAACGCCCGGTGCAACATTTATTGAAAGGCAGAAGATCAAATTGTTAGGCCATGCCGTTAGAATGCAACACCATCAACTACCCGCATTTACAGCATTTACAGCCCGTTCAGCGCGCCGAACCGTTCAAGAATCCAGTGGTGCCTACTCCATGACCACGAGCAGCATGACGATGGAAGTGATGGCAGTAATACAGACTTTCATATGTCTAGAATCACAGCATTATACCAACGTGTATGTACTAAGTGATTAAATGAGCATGATTCGGAAGGTCGATGCAGGATCTGTACGTGGACAGTGGACTGATTCGCTCCATGGAAGTCCGTTGTCCGTAAAGTCACCTTCATCTTCGTCCCGGGACATGCGAAAGTCGAGGGAAATGAACGAGCTGATAAACTGGCTGGCTTTGCATCCTCTGAAGATGGCCTGCCCATGGATCGCGCGTTGTCATTAACATCCTTATTAAAGAGATGCCGAGAACAGAGGACTTTGACGTCAGTGAATCCACATCGTTGTCCAGGATGAGAGACTTGGGAGTAAGAATTGGCACGGCCAGACACGAGAGGTACATCGGGAAAACGAGGGGCCTCGTCAACCAACACAGAACTGGCACAATTAGCCACCGGACGCTGGTGCATATGCTGGGGGAGGATCTGAGCACGTATGGACCTATCCGGAGTGCAATGACGATACCCCAACTGATAACTGATAATCATCAACTACCATTACTGGCCCTATATCAAAGATCATCTGCGACGAGACCAAGTTGACGCCCAAGAAGAAAATGGATTGACGACATCAACGACATTGCACAATCACACGGAATGACACTATCTAGTGCCGCCCATCGGGCGCTGGAGAGCAAATTAAACCTCCCTACGCCGCTTGACAGTAGAAGTGGAAGATGATGATGGTGATATCTTTCTGTCTGTTCATTTCTATGCATGCCTGTTTGTATAATACTGATAGTATTGATATTTCCAGTCGAATGTGTGATTAAATTAAAAATATCCATAACTGTAAATACATCGACATTATTAAAATTAAATTTCCAATAACAAGTTATTAGTACATGTTCTAAAAGTCTATTGCAGCTGTACAATATGTGAACATCTACTGCATTATTTGGCTCACTCAGGCTTTATCTGGTTACCCCTAACGTGTCGCGTCAAAACGAGGCAAGCCACACTACGCAAATTAGGCCAAGAAAGAGTATCTTCCCTTAAGCGTTTCTAAGTTAGTTGGTTTTCTTTTGTGCATTTAAATTAAAGTAGGTATTGCACTATTTGTACATAATTGTATATTGATTAATTATTGACGGCTTCTTCTTTTATTTGTGATTTGTACTTTTGAAGCAGTGTGTGAAAGAACTTATCGTGTGTTTCAGATCTAACAACAAGGACAAGATGGCGATGAGCATGAGAGGTCTGGACGAACCACCCAACAGCCGTTTGTTCATTCTTTGCCCGAAAGGCACAACCGAACAAGAATTTCGCGAAGCGTTTGATAAATTTGGAACTATTGAGGATGTTTGGATCATCAAAGATAAACGAACAAACGAAGACAGAGGTAAAAAAAAAAGATTGCAGATTATTCTTAATTTAATTTGTAATTCATTTGACTAACTAGGCATCGGCGCAGTTGACGCCAAGTTATGAACTTGAATAGTTGGCACTCCTGCGAACGATGGCCCCACATTATTTAGTGCAAAATGCATCCCTTACAGGGCCTCATAGGTCATTTCCTGGGCGATGTGTTGTCATATCTTACGTTTGAGTGTATGGTCGTCTGCTAGACCATCCATGGATACATTTCATTGAGAAAAAAATACAAGTTTCTGGGCCAGAAGGCAGAAGGCCCTCACTGCCATCAGAGTGTATATCCATATGAAGTGACTATTCATAGTAGAAGTGCGAATAAAGCTAAATTTTATTCGCAGTAGAAGTACGTCACGTGATTATTTCACGTCATCGGGACATGTGTGTCTCTATATTATACATTTTCGTTATGTTTACATGTCCTCAATAGCATAGTGCCATTAGTGGTTAGTGTCTCCGCCTGTCATGCAGGAGCTTGAGGTTTGATTCCCCACCAGGGAGGCAATATTTTTTTTTTCATTTGTCAGCAATCAGTTAGGTGAAAATGACTTCTTAATAAAAAATATTAAACATTAAGAACTAAAATATAGAACTGAGAAACTTGAAGCTTGTGAATAAAGTGTCTCTATGGAAGCTGCCGGAGGGCGCATCCGCCAGGCAGTGACGGAGTGATCGAGTGTCGGAATCGAGGGATCCAATAGATGTCTAGTGAGCGGCCGCTGTGACATGTTTGTTAATTCCCGCAATTCTACTATGAATAAATTTGAGCTTTATTCGCACTTCTACTACGAATAAAGTCTCCCATATCCATATCTTGTATGTAGTACTGACGACAGTGAGGGCCCTCCAGGCCCACAAACATTTATTGCATCCATCGATCGGTCTAGCAGTCCACCACACACTGAACCGGTAGTGATCAACAACACATTCAATGCTCGTTCCGATATGTATAATTTTTTCCCCCGCGGATATACCAATACAAGAGTTTAGAACATTTTTTCGGACAGTATTTACAACTTTTGTGCCAGTTTCCACATATAACTGAAATATTGGTACATATTTCCATTTTCTCAGTTCTATATTTTAGTTCGTAGTTTGTATTTTTTATTATATCAGCTAATGAGGCCCTGTAGGGATGCATTTTACACTAAATAATTTGGGGCCATCGTTCAGAGGAGTGCCGAATAGTTTATTTATTCATATGTTTAAACATAGTTTATTTATTCATATGTTTAAACATGAGTCCCTAAGTCAAAGTGGCAGGTGGTCGAATTTACACCCAACCTTTGTAACACTTATGCGCACAACACAAATAGGTGTGGCAGACAACATTTTCAATGATTTTGCTTTTTTGGCATCAGTATTTTTTCTCAATAATTGAAATTGAGCAGGAAATTATTTCACTCAAAAATTATCTTCACGTATGTTTGACTTGTTTTCATAATGTTTTTAAAGTTACAGGTATCATTACACTAATTATATATTCACGATTTCCATGGTTAAAAAATGTGAATGCTTTAAAGCCATCAGTTACTCATTGATAGTGGGATGTTTCTTTTTTCGATGCATCAGGTTATTTCACTAATCCAGGTTCTGCTGTATACATTTGATCGGTTAACAGATGGCAAGCAGTTAGCCTGTATTTTTCTTCTGCTTGTATGATACTCTTTGTCTATTTGAACACTTTGACTTTGTAGATAGTAAATCATGCACATGTACCTTACATTCAACTTGCACAAGTTTTAAATTGTTGTTCACCCAGTGAGTCATGCTTACAGAAGCAAAGCATGAATCTTAAGTGATGCAACATCCTCAGATGGTGAGGTTCCCTGTAGGCTGTATTAATGTACACGGAAATGAGATCCCTAATAAAATAAACTATTTTTATGCATCATCATCAGGTGTATTACTGACTGGTGCAGGTGATCATGCTTTGTCCATATCTTGCAATCTCAGCAGAATATATCAGTGCTGATATTTATCAGTCACAATTAAAGGCTGTTAAGAATCTTGTCTTTTTCTATCTCTCTTCCCCTGGGTCTCTTCCCATAAATCTTTCTAGTTAAAAAAAAAAATGTCAACTGGCATGTGTTTATTAGTTGTATTTAGTATTTAGCCTTTTTGGAAACATTTAGAATTTTAGTTTACTCATTTTGGGTGTCCAAAGTATTCTGCATTTTTCTGGAAAGAATATATTTCTGTGGCTTTGAGGGATATTTTGGCTTGTTTACTAATTGTTAGCAAGCTTTGTTTTTTTAAGCAGATCGCTTTGCATCGATTTCCAATGCCATAGCATGATTGCTGACAGTTCATAAGCAGTGGCAAACTGCTGAACATAATATTGCCTAGTCAGTCACAAAATGCCAATAAACGGTGGATTTATTTATGTCCTGTAAAGGACATGCACCTAACTTTTAACTCACTGTACAAGATTCAAGCCATTTGTTGAAGCTCATTTTGTGTAATATGCATGAATTCTCTCTAACTTCAGGTGGTTGGGATTTATTGCATTAGTGGTTCTTAATTTTATTGCAAGTTTTCTTGTCATAAATTGCTGTTTAATAATGTGCCTATTTGCTACAAAACATATGGGGGTGTGTTTATGCATATAGAATAAAATAAAATAATTAATGCTTTAATAATATACCTGCATAAAGCTTGCTTGATTTCCATTGGTCACAAGAGTTTAAGAATGATTACCCAAATGCTATCCGGCAAGACACTTGATAATGATGAAAAGTAAATTCTGTAAAAAAAAATATTTCCTCCTGTATTAATGCGGCCTATACTGACCCCTATTGAGATTAAGATGCCATCATGGTGTTAATCTTTATTAGTTTTATGCGTGGCTCGCTTAGCAGTGATATTTCAGATCTATGGCACTACTTTATGATATGGTCGAATTGTTAGATTTGGCGATTAGCTGAAAAATGAGCATTGGCATTATGAGCTTAACAAGCTTGACGTGGCATTTATCAAGGGTGCACATTTAAAAAAAAAAAATATATATATATATATATATATATATGTATATATATATATATATATATATATATAAAATATATTTTATATATATACTAGCTGACCCGGCCCGGCTTCGCCCAGGCCCTGGAGGGGATCTATCAGTCTTGTTTGTCTGCTCACCCCCTTCCCCCACCCCCAAATCCCAATTTCAGACACACGATGGAAATACGCAACCTCTCCACATCGAAGTATTTTTTTTTTAAATTGGTGTGTGCTTGTTCTCAGTTTCTAGCACTTGTTACAACGTACTTCCGTTTTCAATATACTTCCGTTTTTCCCATGCTGCACTTTCACTGGCAGGTGTGAACTTGATCTTCGCGCTTTGACTATCGCAGCCGTGGAAAAATGCATCTCCGAGACAATCAGCTTGAATATTCTCATTTCTGTGTGGTTGTCCATGGCTGAGATCTTCTGACGACTTATCCGTCTATTTTGCTCACTGTTTATCATCATATTATGCACTTTTGCACCAGTGTATGGAGAAGTTTTTACTACAAAATTCATTCATCATTCTATTTAAATAACAAATCGTACCTTCAGTATTGACTGCGACGATATGTTAATTATACCCCAAATAGCTTGTGTAAAGTATATAGAAATGTTATTAAAAGTTATGCCCCTTGAAATAACTTTTCTAGAGTGAAGTCCCCCTGCTATATAGACATTATATAATGAAAATGAAAAAGTAACTGTTATTAAATAAGTCGAAGATTTTACACTAAGATACTATTATAGTCGGTTGCACAGGAATGAAAGGAAGACGTGTAGAAAATTTCATCTCAATCGGATGTACCGTTATCGAACGCATCCAATACATAAATCCCCACAAACACACAAACAAAGCCACATTCTGTTTTATATATATATATATATATAAATAGACCAGGGAAGGTTAACCCGGTCAACAAATGCCCACAGAAGTTAGATGTGTCGGCCTAAAGGTGCAAGTATCGCAACTCTATTGTAAACAGGCACAGCGCAATTACGTCAGAGTGAGAGTCAAATGTCCTTCGAAACACCCAGGAAGGTTAGCATGGTCAACAAATGCCCGCATAAGTCAGATGTCGGCCTAAAGGCATAAGTATCGCAGCTCTGCTGTAAACAGGCACAATGCAATCACGTCCAAAAAACTCAGGGTGAACGCAAAATAAGCAGCATACGAAGAATTGAAAAATAGTGTCTTGAAACAGCCAATGGCTCTTTTAAAAAATGCTCAGTATGAATAACTGATTTCTACCAGCCTTCATGTTAACAGACAATGAAACATAGGGACCAAGTGTAGGTGGCTACAATTGCAAGTAGCATTTTGTGAGGGTGTGTCAGCCTCAAAGCCATATAAATATTTTTAAAAACAGGTAAATGATCCCTTCACATGCCTTAAGGTACATTGGGCTTATGGCGCTAGACCCATGTTTTATAGATCTGTGGATGATGGAGTCAGTATCATGCCCCCCATTTTTACTTCACAAGACATTCCCTGTCGCCCATTTTAAGTTGTGTCCTACTATGCATTTGTGTAGGTACACAAACTACAGTTATGTGCCGTATGATTGGAGTTAATAATCCACCTGTTGATGGATGGTGTTTTCCCCACTTACAGTATATACATTATGTTTGCATCTTAAACTTCCGGTGTGCTGGTGGTGAGGTAGCGGGTTCAAACCCTACACTGGTCAGTTAGGCTAAAATGTCAACTTCCTGTCCTTGACTTGGGGCGGTAAATTACAAGCACCTCAGAAGTCAAAGTGGGTTAACCTGATGGCAAGGGACATTTGTAATAGGGAAAGCTAGCCCACATGCAAAAGTCAGTCCAATGAGGACTACACTCAGATCAAGCGAGCGAATGGGGGAAAATATGTTTTGATAGAGCTTTCAATTGCATGGGTACTTTGTTTTAACAATTTTTCTAATTCTTTAAAACAGGAATTGTGTACATTAAATTTTCCAAGACATCGGAGGCAATGCAAGCAATGGAAGAAATGAATGGGAGAGCTTTGCCTGGATCAAACAAAGGTCTCAAGGTATGCTACCGACTACATTATTATTTTACATTGATTTCTCTGCTAACTTTCTAGCGCTAATTATTTAAAAAAAAATGTTAGTTGTATTTGAGAGAAAACAAACTACTTTTAAACTGATAACCGCTCAAGCCACAAAAATGTAACTTTAGAAGCATATGGCTTATTTTTCATTTGCTTTCTTGATTGGAGGTCAGCTGCTGAGATGAGCTTAATTTCATTGCAGGTACATTCATGAACATGATTGAATGTGCCATTTGAATGTACACTTTCTTTCTTTGGAATTGTATCAAACCAGTTAATCATCAGACTGTCAGATTGTTACAGGGAATGTGTTTGCTTTATGTTTGTACAGTTGAAACTTTGGTTGTCAAATGTAGGTCTAGTTTTTAGTTATCTAAAGTGTTTTAGAAATATGTATGTCTCATCTTTTGTTTTAAGCTGATCTTTTCATTATTTTGCTTCAGATTAGAGGCTTCTTAGTTCCTTTTTGTTCAGAAGCCAGCAGTCCTGCTTATGGGAGCTGCAAATATTGAATCTGTATTTTAAACCTTGCTTGTGCATTTCATGTTTGCTTGTGTTCTTCTGAAAACCTGCCCGTGCCTCTGTATTTTCAATCTTGTCAATAGCTATGGTAATAAGTTCTAATGTGTAAGTGTGCAGTGCAAAAGACCAGTAAATTTCTTTGTTGCAGTGTATAGTGGAACACTTAAGTAGATAGTGGTGAACAAATGAATTTGCTTGGCTGATAGGATGCTATTCTAGGCTTGCTTTTTCAGAAACTGAAATGCATTGGCCATATTAATGAAATGTCACAGTGCCTTAGAAAGATGAGAAATTGAAGAGGTGGTTCCTAGGAGAGGCAGAGAAGACATCCAGCATGGAGATGGAAACATTATATTAAATACATCCTGGGCTTGAACATGCATGGGGCAGAGGAACTGAAGCCAGATCTGGTAGTCTGGGATGGAGACAGATCTGGTAGTCTGGGATGAGAGCAACATTCTGCAATGAATTTGTTACATAATGATGATTTATGTGTGTGGTGGGGGGAGCTCAAGATTAGTTTCCAAAGAAAAAGTTTAAGGGCTTTCAAAAAGCTTGATGTATAGTGGCAAGACATCCCAAATACTTCACTACAGTTTGCAAATAGTTGTCTGATAGTACTCATGCAGATTTACCATACAATATTACACGCTCTTTGATTTGGTGTTAATTTTCTATACATATTTGTAGTTTTGTATTAAAAACTTGCTTTTCTTGCTTTTTTTTTGTTGTTGTTGGTTTTTTGCATGTGACTTCAGGGCCTTTTAGTAATTTCCACTTGCAGCTCCGGTGAGGACTGGGATTTTTTCACATGAACTTCTAGTAATACAATTTCCCCTGGTCTCTGGGTAGTGAGATCGGACGCCCGTGTGTTATTGCGCACGTAAAAAAATCCCTTGGCAGTTGGAAATCAAAAAAGAGTAGCCTAACGGTGCTGTCCGGGCAAAATTTTGAGGTAAAAATCTATCCAAAGTATTTCAGGATCCTCGCCGGTGCTACAGAGTTTGTGCACTGAGCTGAGTTTCTCCAGACTCAGGTTTGAGTTAGAACGGAGCACTTATGGGTTGCACCCGTGTGCAGTGATGTTGATCCATCGACTAAACTATCCGCATACCATTTACCCTAATCTGTTAATTGTTGTTAGAGCTGGTGTCACCAGACATATGACCTTTATATATATATATATATATATATATACACACACACACACACAGACGCACACATATATATATATACACATATATACACACACATACTGATTATTTCATAGGTGGTTGTAGCGAACAGCAAGCGAGATGGCTCCACTCGAGACCCAAGAGAGGATGAACGACTTGTTCGACTGTTTGTTATCATTCCAAAGAATTTCTCAGAACAGGATCTGAGGGATGAGTTTTCTGTAAGTGACTTTAACTGTTATAACTGGGTACAATCATTGTGTTAGCCAGTGTGTTGGTGTTACGGTTAGGCTGTTATGCTGACAGTGGCATGAGTGCTAAATGAATTTGCTTGGCTGATATTGTGCAGTTCTAGGCTTGCCACACTTAGGTTTTTGGCAAGAGGTGTTATATATAGATCCCCTCCTCAGCAAATCCTGCAGCATATAGCGGCTAACGACACCAGTTCTGTGTTGGTTTATCAGTCTTCTTTGGCTTCCTGCGCAGTGTTCTTGTTTGGCCACACCTCTTTTGATTTGCTGTTCCCACAGTCTGACCATGGTTGTAGATTCACAGTCATCACTTGGTTCTCACTAAAGTGTGACTTCTCGTACAGCATTCAGAATGTCAGCCTGCGCTCGCCCTTACAGTAGCCTTACCTGCGAGCTTGTCAGCCTGCTCATTTCCTTGTACTCCAGCATGCCCTGGCACGAAGATGAAGCTAATCTTTGCCAGCCGAGACCGCTCCAGAGACAGCAATCACTCTCTTCGGATCCACCCCGCCTCTATCCTTTTAAGCATGCTCATTGAGTCGCTAAGGAAACGTGCCCTATTGAATGTTTGTGTCTTGAACCATGTTATTGCTTTACTTACCGCCATGACTTCCATAGTCAGGCTACTTGTGGTCTCGTCAAAAGCACGAAGTCCTCCTTCACAATTTCCCTCCGGCCTGAGCCGTAAAGGCCCATGAGCTTCTCACGCGTCGTACGACCGACCCATCTGTGCAAATGACAGCATCACCGTCTACCAAATTCTCGAAAATTAACGCTGTTACTTCTGCCTCCACAGCAGCCATATTTTCTTGTCTGCATTTTCTGTCTAGTTGGATGCAAACTGAAAAGGGCGTACAGAAATCTGTTGGCACTTGTACCCACTCCTCGCCAGGTTCTAAGTCCTCAAGTGAAGAATGTCTTCGGCTTGACCCATCCATGACATTCCTCTTTTTAACCTGCTGCCCTTCACCTTCCTAATTTCACTATGCAGTGGATGTTGTGTGTTTGCGTTAATTCTGAGGTAGGCGCGTGCCCTGCAACCTTGTATTCTCTCTTCAATGGTTGGTCAAGATGGCAGCGGACGGTCATGTTATATATCTGTTATGCCATCTTTTGTTGTTTGTCCATCAAGAATGATGATGACCATTCACTTCATCCAGGGGGGTTGAACGTATGGAGGCGTGAGTTCTAAGATGACTGGTAAGGCCTATTGTGGCTCAAAATGTTCTTTGACAATGTGGGCAAAGAATGCTTGAAGTTCCAGGAGGAGGATCTCCGGCAGTGGTTTTTCTGTCTAGCTTTTTTTTTCAAAGCTCTTACAGTCCTGGTTGCTTCATAAGTGACTGCACCCTTGCGTAATGATGTATGCCATGAATTTCAGGCTTTGGGCAGCAGTCTCCCAAGTGTCATGATGAATTCCAAAAGCTGTTAGTGAGATCTTCAGAGTGTCTTAGCGTTGCTTTTGGCTGCCTTGGGAGAGTTCACCATAACGCTGCTCGTGCAGGAAATGGCTGGCCACCCTCTCCTCCGTGCGCTCAGACCTATAAAATGTGATTGTCGTAAAACTCCACATACCCACAGCAAGTTCCTGCTACAGGGCAGGTTTTATAATTATGTTGTTAAGTTAATTATATGTTGTCTTAAATTCTCTATCGAGGGCACACCCATACTTCTAGAGTTTTGTTGCTATGAATAAATCGTGAGTAAGTGCAAGGATGTATTATCCAGTTTAAAGGTGAAATATGGACACTTGGAAGTAATAATCCTGTTTTGCTGTTTTGAGAAGCTCCAGTCACACAGAAGACAGGTACCATATGTGGACTGGAATATTCATGACAAAAATAAATTCTCTAGATATAACATCCTGGCAAATTTTTAATTTTTGTATGTTATTAGTGTGGATATTCTGCTTTCAGAAATATGGTGATGTGGAATCTGTGACTGTATTAAAGGACCGCAGTTCTGGAGAAAACAAAGGATTTGGCTATGTTCGCTTTTTCAAGCCTTTGCATGCTGCAATGGCGTATGAGAACTGTGACACCTGTAAGTGGGCATATTTATTGAATAATTAAGAACAGGAATGTTGAAAAGTGTTGCAGTATTCACAATGGACAGCCTAGAGATTTGTTAGTGCAACATGCGCTCTCTTTCTGTCTCTCAGGTCTCCATGGTGAAGTGATTCATCTGTCTGCTTTGCACTCCAAAGGTTGACGGTTTCATTCTGCACTCCATTATTTGGTTCACAAGTGCGATCATCACTCGGTCCACGGGTGCAATTCTTCTAAGGGTCATTGCTGAAGCTATGGCGTTCATGCGATACTTTTTTCATTCCACCCTGGGGAATGAGATAGAGACATACAACCTGGTGCAATGGACTCAGTTCTCTCGACTTAAATCTTCCCTCTCACACTCACACACACACACTCACACACACACACACACACACACACACACACCACCACCACCCCCCCCCCCCCCCCCCCCCCCCCCTGTTTTCTATTTTTCTCTGTCCCTCTCACGATCACTGTATGTGTGCGCTTGCTGTCATTCTGACTTCTATTTACTTTGCCCTCCAGAAATGGAATTTCTAGTTCATTCTGATTTGCAATTTTTCCTTCCTCCTGTTGATTTAGTGGCTGCCTGCAGTTATATACTTGTTTAGACTTCACCATTTTCGTTTTGTCATGTCATGTTGTTTTCATAATACTTGTCTGTTAACATGGGAAATTTATCCCATCATATAATGTGTCATTACATCGAGGCAATGGCTTTTGCTTCTTTGGAATACGACTTCACATTCATGAAAACTGGTCTGTGGCTGCTAATTGGTCTAGCACATGGCAGTCAGTTTTGTGGAAAATGTTGAGTAACATGGAACAGCTCTTCTAAAGTAATGACACACCATCATCTAGAGAAGATAGTGGGCTTATCATTATCTGGTTTCTTGACTAGATGGAGATTAGAATATATGTACCAGTCTTCCACTTCATGTCCTTTATTGTCATCTAAAGCCTTGACAGATTTGTGCTGCAGATGGTGTCACGTTGTGTTATAACGTGTTGGTATGGGAGCCAGTCGTTCAGAAAGCAATGGTAAACTACTGAACGTAAAATTTGCCTAGTACATCAACAGCAGCTGAAAAATGCTGGTGTTGACTGCAACGTCCTGTAAGGGATATGCAACATTTAAAAAAAAAAAGTACTTCTATATTTCTAAGCGATTTAAGGCGATGCTAACCTAAAAAAATTTAATTCCATAATACTTAATTTCTATGTTCTTTTATGGGATAGGGTTTGATATTAAAGACTGCTGATCGATAAAATATTGTCAAATTGACTTTGCACTTAACGGTTGCTATGGAAACCAAGATAAACAGCGGCCATCTTGAATTTCTTAATGTACCTCTAAAACATTTATTTTTTAATGTACAGGCTAAATTCTTTGTTTTATGTGTAAGTAAATAGACCCTTTACAAGTTTAGTAGAAAATTTTAATGATATCTCTTAGCAGTTTTTTCTTTTTCAAAATGTGAAAATGGTAATGACATTTTTCATGACATTTTTTTTTTTTTAGTGTAGCACAAAACCTAAAATGTAATTTTGAAGAATAATCTACTCACAATGTAAGCGATATAATAAAGAATATCTCTGCAAAGTTCGAGTGAAATCTAAAGAATAGTTTTTAAAACAATTGTACTTATGTATAAAAAACAGGCGAAATGAGAAAACGGGGAAAAACTAATTATTTTTTTGTTTTTTATTACTAATGCATTCTTTTACAGAGATAAAAAGTGTAAAACTTGTATCTTGAGTGTTAAAATTGTCCTGTTGAATATGCAGGACCTCCCTCCAGAGCATGCAGCTCACCTTGTCTCTTCAGTTTGGCCGCTCGTACAGTGTCGCGTCTTTTAGTTTGTTTGTCCTTCATGTACTTCAGACTATTTCTTACTTGCTTCTGCATCCTAAATGTTCCTAGTCTCTGCATATGCAGGACTGTAGAAGGTCCAAAAACTGGGCAGTGTCTTGGGCAGCAGCAGCTCCAAAGTTGAACTCTGTTGCTGCAGTTATAACTGCAAACTGAACGCGCTTGCGAGAGGCTAAGTTGTCTTTAGTGCATCGAGCCCATATCAAGCTGTGTAAAATTGTGTCAAATTCACTCATTTGAATTCTGAGTTTGTCCTGACACACATCTACTAAGTAGTTTAGTTTAGTTTGCGCAGTGCTGTTCCAAGGCGTTTACTGACATGGTTGATACACTCCTCTTTGTCTATCTGAATGTCATCCCCATATGGGTTGATCTTGGTAAGTTCCGCAAATGTTTTGGTGTCACCATCAGAAAGTATTGACATGTAGCGAAGTTTATGACGGGCCACAGACAGTCGCCACAGCACCCTTGCAGCCTTCACCTCCATCATTCCAGCAGATCCTGTGAAATTGTTGTCACAGTTTAGAAGATGTTCTGCCTTCCATGCTGCAAATTCATCTGGTTTGTCCCTGGAAAGTGTCTTACCAGTGGTTTCACACACCTGGCAATATGTGGACATAACATGGGCATCTATGCAAAGTCCTGTAAGAACATCCACTGCACAGCCAACTCCAATGTGGGATGTGTGGCCTCTAGTCAGCCAAGTGCCATCAAAGCTGACACTAATATGTAGCACATCATTGTCATGTAGAGTTATGCCTGACTGTTGTGCATGAGCCTGTCGCCTCCAGATCTTCTATCTTTGAATATAGTTTATTCGCTTTGCTGTGAAATGTTTTGTGATGAAGACCTTGCAGGTTCATGTTTTCACAAAAATTGTTGAATGTCGATGCACCCATCCCACAGACTAATGCTGAATATACTGACTGGCTGTTGACAGCAAAAGATCTATCCCCATCATTACTTCTTGCAGATAGGTATCTTCCACACAAAGCTTCACAACAAGAGCTGTAAACCTCTGCATACACAGCTTATCCCTTGGTTTTCTTGCTGTCAGTTTTCAAAATAAGACTATCATTTTTACAAACTGGACAACATAACAATTTGATTATTGCCTCAATTTCTGAACAATCAACTATTGCTCTGTGTTCCCGTTTTTGATATCCATTGTCGTCACCAGAATCATACTTGCTGCTAGTGGATGTTGTGTATTTATACGTATCTCTTTTAAATTGGCTTTGGGTAATAAAAGAATCACTTCCACAACTTTGAGAAGAACACGATAGCACTGATTCATTCAGATTCACTGTCAAAACACTTGGATTTGGAAGTGGCATGTGCGCACTTTAGCTGGGTCGCTTTCAGTAGTTTCAGAATTGTCTGTATCGTTTACGATGTTCTGATAGGCTTTTCGCTGCTTACGAGTATTTGCGAGGTGTAGTCTGAGAGATTAGTTACGTTGAGTAGAAGACTTTATGTTAAATTTCTTAGAACGAGGCATATTTCAATGCGTGTCAGTCTGTCATCAACAATGAACTTTCAGCACGTCGCCAGGTGTAAACAACACAAAGCCGCCATTTTGGAAACCCACGTGATCAATTTCAGCCATCGGCGAACGCGGATTGCTTACGATGTTCCATATATGGAAGTTTCCGGAAGATGATAGACACGAATAAACCCGATGTACACAGAAGAGCTTCCGATTAGACGAACTCGTAGTTTTACGAACAGTTACGGAAGTTCACGACCTTTCCAGGGATACCTTACACGCGCGTGTCGTGTTTTCCTGAGATATCGTTGCTAGGATTTGAAAATCGTCAATTTCGCAACAATTTTCAATAATTATACGATTTGACACAGAGGGTGGGTTCAGTAAATTATGAATATTGCATAAAATAACAGTTTTGAAACAAAAACAAGTACAGAATCTGATAGAAGACATGATAATGTGTCTAAAAATGAACTATTCCAAAAATAGCCAAGTTGACCAAAAATCGATGTTTTTACTGCCGCACATCGCCTTAAGTCTCCATCTATTATGAAGTTTGTGTCAAATATTTACATGCTTTAAAGCAAAGGCGAGACGCACTTTAAAACTATGTTAGAATTCACAGATAATTTCTTGATTTTGACTTCCATTTAAGTACTAGAACTTTTCTTGTGTTCTTCATGATCAAAACATATGGCATACCTTCTGACTGAAAATATGTGTCTTGGATGCTTGCCACATGAACTTTGCCTTCATTAAAGGGATTTGTTAAAACTTTGTTAGGATTCATTTGGCGTTCCACTGTAGTAATGTTGAGTATCCAGGATGCTTTGATCAGTCATCATCATCATCATGGGCCATGTTGATAGTATAGGCAGTTATGTTTCACCATCTCACACAATCACCAGTCAGCTCTGTGTTCTTGTCTCAACCATACCATGTGGCCAAGCCATCCAGGTATTTACTTCTCTGCCCCCCACCTTATTCTTTTCCCCTCAATCTTGCCAGTTGTCACCAAGTTCTCAATTTATTTCTTCTCATAACATGACCCCACCCCCGATGTGTCTCCACCTTGTCACGGGGGGAGGTGAGGTGCTGAGCACGCTGCATGCTTATTGAGGGCTCTCAGCTGGGGGGTATGAGGGATCCCCGGATGAGATGGCCTGGCCGTTACTTGCCCACTGATGCAAAGAGGTAAGGTGCTGAACCGGCAGCACGTATAGCCTACCTCGTGAGTGGTTACTAAAGATGGAAAATGCGCCCCAGTCGCACACAATAGTTAAGATGAAAGTCTATATCTATACTCATAGAGTGAACGTAGACAAAGATGGAAGATGTCTCATTTACACAAAATAGAACGTTTGACTAGCGAATCCATTATGTGGAAGCCCGAAGTGAAAGCTTTCTGAGTGGATGTCGCCCACAGTCTGTCCGTCCCTGGTTTGTGCTTGAGCCACCAGTGGCAAAAGAAATGCCCAACACATGGAAATGAGGAATTAAAGCAGTCATGAGCAGGACATGGCGATTCCCTCGGTGAGCCCATCACCAGGGCGTTTGTGTTGGCTCTGCAACCATGGAAACCACCTTGGATGGTGGAAAATGCCATGGACTGTCCCTGCCTTCCCTTGAAGGCTGATTGTGAAGTCTTCGACCCTTCTAACTTGACCAGCTGGGATGTGATCGGCACCACAAAAGTGAGAGTCCCCCCAGGAATGCTAACCTGTCAAAAACGCACGCTAAAGTCGGATGTGTTGGCCTAAGGGTTTCGGTCCAAGGGTGCCTAACCAAATACATCGCAATTACATCTGAAAAAAACACTCCGGGTGAACGCAGAAGAAGAAGAAGATAACATGACCAAACAATTTTGACTGTATACGCCTTTCTCTAAGCAGTTTACGGTTTTCATTTGTATCTTGTAGGTCTTGGGTCATTGGTTTTTCTATCTGTCCATGGTATTCTTTGAATTTTTCTTAGAAACCACATTTCTACAACCATCAAATGTTTTTCAGCTTGTCTACTCATTGTCCACTCTTCACATCCATACAAAAGTCTAGGTTCCATGTAGCACTTCAACACTCTTATTCTCATTGCAAGTATCTATTTTATTTGATCAGTAGCTCTTATAATCCTCTGTGCCATGACTCTACAGAACGGTCATGTTGCCAATAGTCACATTGAGTGGATCACATGCTGGATCATATTGCTGCAGGAGGCATGGCAGGACTTTTTGAGGTTTATGCCATTCTGCTTTGTTATTTTGTGATGTCATAAAGCATGTTGCATTGCATCATCTGCATCATTATGATTTATTTACCTCACATGAGTCAAGTGAAATTTGGGTATCATTATTTTTAAGAAGTATTCTGTATGGCATAGATAGTTAATGAAAGTTGTCTTTATCAGTTGGCATATCTTGAGTTATTCTGTTTTAAAAGAAAACTATGATAAATTCTGAGGTAGTAATTGTGGATACACACGTCTTCGTTTTATTTAAGAAGTGACAAATGAGATATTCATTGTTTTTCTCACAACAGCATTTAGACCCAAGTTTGCAGAACCACAGCGCTCCAGAGATGAAAGAGATGAAATTGAAAACCACGGCTACACTTTTCCAGGACCTCCATCAGGGGCTGGTAAGTTTTCCTTTCTGTTGCTGCACCTTCTAGTAATGCCCTGCACTTTGTTCATTTTGAAATCAGTCATTCATCAAGTGAACAAAGAGCAAGCAGTTTACAAACTCACTGTCAATAATGGTTGCATTGTGAAATATTTTAACCTCAGAAAAGAAATGACCGCTGAGGCAGTAGATGATTTTATACCTTAGATATGTGAAGACTAAAGAACTGTAATTATGCAAATAATCAAGTAGGCTTTGTTATTAAAATATTGCTTTAACACTGACCAAACTACAAGGTGTGGACTGCGCCTGGCTCTGCAGCCAGTGGGGTTAGGATCAGCTAGTCTCTCCCAAGAGGAGTGAAAATAGTAGCGTGTTGATGACCTGTAGACTACACAAGTCAATCCCACCTCCTCATGGTGTAGACCAGGAAACCATGACCACAAGTTTATGAGCCAGTGGGGCTCTGGCTTGCCAAGCCGAAGATGGATTCCCCTTGGTACGATTTTTCTATCCTAAACTTGCGACTGACCTGGCAAGCCGGCAGGGGATTGTCATATTACTCATAGAAAAATTAATCGGAGAACTCATTTGCGGGTGATCAAGTACTAATAGCAAAATCAGAAGTAGAATTACAAGACCACATAAGTAGTCTGAACAATGTGTGTATGGAACATACCATGAAAATTAGCATCAGTAAAACAGTAGTAATGACTATAACCAAAGAAGAAAAACAACAGAGATTCATCTACAAGAAAACCCCCTGAAACAAGTAAAGAGCTTAAAATACTTAGGAAGTATAATATCATCAAATGGCAAATCAGAAGACGAGATCGAAAATAGATGTAATTAGACAAACCAACTCATTAGACAAATGGCACCAATACGAAAAAAAGCATGTATCAATAGTTACTAAGAAAGCACTCTACAACACAATCTTCCTACCAACTCTGTGCCACCAATGCCAAACCTGGATGACAAAGAAAAAATCAAACAAATGAGATTCCTGTGAAGAATACTCAATGTATTAAGAGAGAAAATCTGAAATGAAGAAATCGGGAAAAAGGTTGGGGTTATAGCAGCACTAGATTTTATCATAAGACAGCAAGTTAAATGGTTTTGGCCATGTAACTAGGTTACCAGCTAACAGTATACCACAACAAGCAATGATGTACAGACCAAATGGAAGCAGAAGAAGAGGCCGGCCACGTAAACGATGGACAGGGAATAGCTGAGTCCGTGGGAATCTTGATACATGAAGCTCATAAACAGGCACTCTCCCGCTGTTTATGCTTTCCCCACGACACTGCAAAGTACAAGAGTAATGAGATGAGATAAACCAAACTTGTAGAGATTTTTAAACCTGATTATAATGTTAAAAAAGAGCATGTTATATTTGTTTTACCATCATCACTAACAGTAAGAGAATTATATTGCCAAAAGACAACTGTATTCTATTAATACTTATATGCTTTCTTTTATTGTCAGTAAATCTTATCTCTGACTTGGTTCAACTGCAATTTTAAATGTTTGTGTATATTTCTCAGGTCAGAAACGATTGTATGAAGAAGATCTTCATTCAGGTTACTATGCTCCCGAAAATGTATTTCCAGGTAAGAAAGTGTACATACGGAGTGCGCCAGAAAAATGTATACACAGTAATCGCCCGCCAGTTTAAATGTAATCGCAATTTATTATCTTTGAACATGCTGTTTATGTCGTCATTTTAAACATTCAATAGAGTATATTATTTTAATAACGTCATCGAAACTTGTCATATTACACCATTTGTAGAATACATTACAGTAGCAATGTGTTGCAAGATATGCTTAAAATGATGACATAAACAGCATGTTCAAAGATCAAAACTGATTACATTTAAACTGGTGGGCGATTACTTGTATACATTTTTCTGGCGCACTATATATTATTCTAGTTGTAGAATGCTGACATTGTATCAACAGTTAATTTGAAAGAGCATTCTTCTTATTTAGTCTGCTCTCCTACTTAAAACTGTCTCTAGCATAACATATACAAAAATGGAGTGGTCTTATTCTCACAAAAAATCTTTATTTCTTGAACAGAAGTTATTGCATGCAAATAAGTAGCAGGAAGCCTAGGGTCAGAATGTCTGCCTCACACATTGTGAGACATGTTTGGGCCTTGGTAGGACTTGAGGGTTTATAAACCTAGCTTGTACACTGCTTAGGCAAGTGGTCTTAGCATGAGAAAACTTTTCCGCCACATGCCAGCAATGGTACAGATGCCCTAATGATAACAGCATAGCAAACCCATTGAAAAGTGATTAGGGGTGATTTATTACATTTTCTAGAGGTGGAACTCTATACATGAGTTATCATTAACTATTTTAACATTGCATTTCACTGTTTCATTAACCTGCTATTCCAGTTCAATGGACTGTTAGCTTAGTTTGTTGGTTAGTCGAGGTTCTAACTTCACGGTAACGGGTCAGTCCCCATAATGCTCCATTCATGTGCCAGTGAATATCGCACAAAATGCTCCCCACTGTCCGATGTGAAAAGTGGAACAGCCCGCACAGGTACACTGTGCATAATGCCGCCACCAGAATGCCAACACAAAAGTCCTCCACGGAAACCACAGTTCATCGTCGATGGAATTAACAGTCACCAGAAAGACCTTATTGACCCGGGTTTTCTCACATGGCTCTGTCTCTACCCACAGGGCGACCCGCCGAAAGCATCCAAAAGAGTCGCATAAAGCACGAACTCCGTAGCTCCAGCGCCTGAATCCCAAAAATCTCCTGAAAAATGCACTCGTGAATTGAAAAGGCACATCAATCAATTCAGCAACAGCCGGTAGCCAATGTTCCAAACTTACAGGTCACTGTACAAAGAAAAGCAGACATGTAAAAGCATTCCACAGTGAATATCACAGCTCACAGAGTCGTGCCACGCACTCACTCAGTAGCAGGGCGACGGAACCATATACTACCAGTCCAGCATGAGGAAGATGCAAAATGCAAACCGCAGCCACAAGGATAAATACTCCAGAGGCCGTAGCTGGTTCAATGTCTAACCGCCATGCTGGGGATCAGTGGACTGGTGTTACAGGAATCTTCCTCTTTCACTGATTAAGGACATAAGGAGAAGATTCCCAGGTGTGTTACACATTATACCTGTTTTAGAATATTCACTTGTAATTGTTACACACATTTCTTTCAGCGGCTAAAGGCTTTCAGCAGGCATTTGCAGGTGCCGGACCTATGGAGATGCTGGCTGAATACCCAGCAGTCAGTAATTGTTCCCGCCTCTACATCCAAGCCCCCATTGGGTTGACACAGGGCTATCTCGCTAGACTCTTCAACCTTGTTCCTGGAATGGAATATTGCGACTTGAATGAAACAACAGGTGAGGCTTTCAATGTATCTTACAGTGTAAATAAAAGTCATAAGATCCGGTTTTAATACTGTCACTGCTCCCCTGATGTGTCTCTACCTTGCCGTGGTGGGGGAGCTTGCGTGTCCCATCGACCCCATGTGCTTGCCTATGGATGAAAACTACATATATCGGACAGCTCTTGGGATAGGGACCAGACTAAGAGAGACACAACCTGCTGCTCTGCAGGTGGACTGAGGATAACAGTCAAAAGATTAAATCAGGTACACGAAGGCAGAAGACCTTGGTCCGGACAATACTATAAGGCTCTCTGTCGAGGGCTGTGGCTGAACGCCTCTAAGCCACAAACCCGCAGATCTGAGAGCCGGGCCGATACACACCTACCGATAAATAGAGGTAATATACTGAGCACGCTACATGCCCAGTTCTGATACTTGTTTGAAGGCTCTCAGCTGGGGGATATGACGGATTCCTGGATGAGAGGGCCTGGCCGTTTGTGGTTCACTACTACACGGAGGTAAGGTTCTGAGCCGGCAGCACATGTAGCCTACCTCGTGAGCAAGAATAAAAATGCAGAAAGTGTCCCAGTCGAATGAAATGGCTACGGAAACTGTCTGTATCTAACACATAGTGTAGACAAAAGTGAAAAAAGTCTCAATAACACAAAATGGAACGCACGGCTAGCGAATCCATTGCGTGGTCCGAAGTCAAAAGCAAAAGCTTACCGAGTGGATGTCACCCGCAGTCTGACCGTTCCTGGTGTGTGCTTGAGCGACCAGTTGCAAGTGAGATGCCCAACACATGGAAGTGAGGAACTAAAGCAACCATGAGCAGGACGTCGCAACTCCTTGGGTGAGCCCAGTCTCAGAGCAATATGTGCCGGCTCTGCAATTATGGAAGCCTCCTTGGATAGGCCCATGGTCTGTCCCTGCCTTCCCTTGAGGGTTAACCGTGATGTCGATGATCGTTCTATCTTGACCAGCTGAGATGTGGGTGACATCATAACAATAAGTCTTAACGTGCCTCGAAACCCGAGGAAGCTAACCTCATTTAAAAATGCCTGCTGAAGTCGGAAGTGCCGTCCTACGGGTGGCAAACTAAAAATTGGCACTACGCATTTACGTCCGAGTGAAATGTCTCGTCCGAATGTCTCTCGTGCTAGGAACAGCTCTGACTACCTAGTTTCCGAATGCAGCTCTTGTTCAGAACAGCTCTGACTAGGTAGTTTTCCGAATGTCTGTCGTGCCTGGAACAGCTCTGACGGGCGCTACGACAAGCACATGTCCGAAAACTCGCTGAGTGGATACGTCTGTAGACCTGTCTGGTTTGTGCGGGAACGGCCCAGAGCGAACGAAATGCCCAATATATTGAAGTGAGGAATTAAAGCAGTCATGAGCAGGACGTACTACAATGGCTGGGGCATATAGAAAGAATGGAAGATAATAGGGAAACAAAGCTCGCTTACACTCAGGAAATAAATGACCGTAGACCCCGGGGTAGACCAAGAAGACGGTGGAGAGATAATACATGTACAGACCTACAAGCACTTGGAATCAACGACTGGCAAGAGAAGGTCCACCAGAGAGACGAATGGAGACGGATTGTATTTGCAGCAAATAACCTCAATGGCTCGGAAAGCTGAAGAAGAAGATGAGCAGGACGTGACGATTCCCTTGGTGAGCCCAGTACCAGGGCGCTATGTGTCGGCCCTGCAACTATGGAAGCAACCTTGGATGGCAGAAAATGCTATGGACTGTCCCTTCCTTCTCTTGAGGGATGACCGAAGTCCTCGACTGTACCAACTTGACCAGCTGAGATGTGGACGGTACCACAAAAGTGAGAGTCTCCCAGGAATGCTAACCTGGTCAAAAATGCACGCATGAGCCGGATGTGTTGACCTAAGGGTTTTCAACCCAAGGGTGCCTAACACACACCGCAATGACATCTGAAAAAACACTCCGGATGAACGAAAAGAAGAAGAAGAAGAATACTGTCACTGCATATTGAGGATATGGTGTCCAGTCCATAATTTCTTGGCTAAATGTTTCTCTGTAGATGGTGTTATCACCATGCCAGCCACAATGTTTACTAGAAACTTTTCTCGCCTTTCTATGGGGCTGGATCATGAAAAAATACAACTTAGGGAAATTTTAGAGCCAGTAGGCTCTGGGCAGTGATAGGGTCTTTTTGTATGATGAAAAATAGGAGATTACATAGGTATATTAAAAATTCCTTTGGCAGTTGAAACTTGCATAGAGGAGGCTGCTATGGCAGGCTAAACTTCAAAACATTATTGAGCTTGCTCACAGTGGAATTGAACATGTGTGACTTCTGGTGTCTAGAGAGTGTTGGCCCACATCAGGTTTTAAATTGCTCATTCCACAGCAGTTAGGCTAGTGCTATTGGCAATCTTCTCGAATTTGGGAGAAGGAAGGGAAAGTTCTTAAGTGATACCTGTGTATTGTAAAATATTACATGTAAACGCACTTCCATCTGACATTTTAATAAAGCCTGAATACTGTGAGAAAATGTATTTCGACACCAGTTTATAAACGAAAAGTATGAAGAAAAAAAGAAAGCAGTTTGAATTGTAACATAGTTCTGTACATTAGTTTCTTCTATTTTTATCATATGATCTTGTGCAAGTGTGATTTCTTTTTTTACTTTTCTGGATACCTGGCGTTAGGTTGTAGAAAAAAGCTAATCGAACTGTTTGAATGCATTGTCTTTTTGTTTAATTAAATTGTGACTGAATATGTCTGATCTGCTACAGATTATTCTCTGACTTTCAGGTATTGCTTATGCCAGATACACCAGTCCCCAGTGTGCTATCTATGCCAGAGATAAGTTGAATGGGTTTGAGTACCCCCTAGGAAGTGCATTGCATGTACAGTTGGCAGATGACTGTCCCGTACATTTGGATACTAGCAATTACGGACCATATCCCAATAAGTAGGTAACATTTTATATAATTCATGAGAAGTGTAAAATACTACTGAGGAAAACACAACAGGCCTATTGCTGCATTTTATTTTTTTTTCTATATGCATACATACCTACAAGCAAATATACAAGTGTTTGTGCACTGGTCTGATCTGGCATCAGGTCTTCCCAGACTTAACTGGATCTTTTCTTTCCCAGTAATGTATTTTCAACTTGCTTTCCACCCTTCCTGATAAACATGGAGTAATGTATAATGAAATTCACAATTTAAAAAAAAATTGGCCTATAAAGTCCTGCAATGCAGAATCATTTCAACATACGTATGTTGCATAACTCTTGTAGGATGTCGCAAATTTTACAATTTATATTGGTGGTCAAAGGTAGAGCACAACCCTTTAAAATGGAACAAAATTGATCACAGTTTCATGTCCAATATCATTGCCCTTCAATCAACTACATCCCCATTAAGTACTCATGTTACCTATGGCAATTTTAATGTCATTATTTCTAATTCTTTCACTTGAGATGAAGCTTGCAGCTTTAACCAAGTGAATTAATAACCTGAAAATGACTTTAGAATATCTGCAAATATCTTGGTATCCATGTATATCTCAAAGAATGAATTATTTTGTTGAATGAAAATTAATTTCAGAATGTGCTTTGATTAGTGTTATTGCCATGTTATTTGGTTGTGACTGGGCTTATAGATAATAAATGCTGTTGTCTGGGATGGCAGGTGTATTCGCAGAGATGATTCCCGTCACATGGCTCACACGCTGTTAACCGATGCTCATAACAGAGTGAACAGAACGCACAGCTGCAGCTCAACAGTGCTAATTTCACAATGCACACCATAACGATCAACATTAGCCAGCCAAGCAATTCATACACTATGTTCTTGTCCACTGTTTCGCACTAATGACCGTCCGTTCAGAGCTATCTGTCTCCTGTGTTTATGCTGGTGCTGTAATTTCCATTCGTTGCAAATCAATGTCACTGGTGGATTGTCTTTAACCATCTAGAAAGAGACTTACTATATTACGCCGACTGTTGTCTTGATGTTAAGTCTTTGATAATTGTGTAGATGGCTGGCATAGAAGTATCATTGAAGTCTCTGTGTCTGTTCCTTAAGCTAGCCTTCTCACTGAGGTCGTTACATGTGACCCATTACATTTCCCATGAGCTCCTTGAGTGTTACTAACTCTGTTTTTTGTTCTATTGTTAACTCATATTGTTCCTGTCTTGTGGATTGCAGTGACTACCACCCTACTGTTCTACCAACCTATGCCCATTTTAACTCATTTCTGTCCAAGACATTATGCCCAATTAAGGTGACAATACCTGAAATAATTTACCTCCCAATTACACACTTACAAACTATTCTGTTGTTCTATCAGTACGTTGTTTGAATGACAATGAATAGGTTACATTCAAAATATCCAATTTTGCAAAATTGTTCTAAATATTTTAGCATGGTTTTCTTTTTCCATTGGATTCTTGGGCGATGTTGATTATATAGCGTCCTTCATATTTCTTTCTTTTAGACACAAAGATATCGTTATCCATCTTCGTTTAGCAGTATTCATCTGTTATTCCCTATTCCCACAATGGTCTATATCTGTTGTGGTTGTAAGCTTGGATATCTGGGTTTATAACCATATAGTATAATATTTAAGAATGATTGAAATAGGTCGATTGCCTGATCCTCGTTCCAACTATTATGTTTGGGTATATGATAGTTCCTCCATTATGTGTAGCATTCTAGTACTCTCAGCCAACACCCGTACAATACTTGAAATTTGATTAACCATTGTGAACATTTGAAAATGTTTAAACAGTGTAACATATGTGAAAATTATTACACCATGTAGGTAGCTATGCCTGTATGTATACATGGTTTTAAAAAATGTTATAGATTTGTAATTGATGTATTTCAGTTTGTCTGCAACCTGTAATTAACAAAAATTTGTAACAAAACTATTAGTAAAATTTGGAAGTAATAAAATTCAAAATTAACTAAAGCTATATACTTCTTTCCAAGTATGGTTTTGTCAATGTATTTTCTTTTTCCATCTCTAATCTGTCATTCGTCGTTTAACTGTAGTAATCAGATGTTTTGTCTCGTCTATAATCTGCATGGCTTGAGAAAAATTGCTTGGACATTGAAAAACAACACAACAGTCAAAATACCAAATTAGTGCACAAAAGAATTAAGGAACTTACTAATAAAAGAACAAGTACATCAGCAGGCTGTCTAAAAACTAAAGATGGCAAAATCATAATAGAAAAAGATCAGATTCTACATTATGGTCAGACTGTGAAAAACCTTTATGAAAACAGAGATGAACAGTATGATATTCGATTTAATAATGGACCGCCAATTTTGAAGATGGACATTCAAAGTGTTCTTAAACATATGAAAGCTGGCAAGGCCCCCGGCTCAGATAACATCACAACAGAAATGATTAAAGCTTTAGAAGAATATGGAATAGATCAAGTCACCAGACTGCTGAACTCATTATATGATACCGGTCATATACCTTCTGAATTATGTAATTCTGAATTTATTGCAATCCCAAAGAAATCAGGAGCCTTGGAATGTGATCAGCATAGAACAATTAGCATAATGAGTCACATCACAAAGATTTTGCTACGAATTATCATGCAAAGAGTGAGGAAGAAAATACAACCTGAAATAGGGGGAGAACAATGTGAGCTTGTAGAAGGAAAGGGTACAGTATATGCTGCGTTCAGTTATTGAAAATTCTATAGAAGTAAACAAAGATATATATCTTTGCTTTATTGACTACACAAAGGCTTTCGATAGAATAAGACATGTCAACATGGTAGATATGCTTGCAGATCTACAAATTGATGGGAAAGACATGACTTATAAAAAACATATATTGGAAACAACAAACTGCCATAAGGATTGATAATGAAGTCGGACAATATCAGCCTATTAAGAGAGGTGTTAGGCAGGGATGTGTAATGTCTCCAAATCTTTTTTCCCTATACAGTGAAAATATTTTCAGAAATGTAGAAGATATAAATGGAATCAGCATTGGAGGATGAAACATCAACATTAGATATGCAGATGATACAGTATTGATTGCAGACAATGAGCAGGACCTGCAACAATTAGTAGATTCGATTGTTCACACAGTGAACAACTGGGATTAGAATTAAATTGTAAAAAGACACAGATTATGGTCGTCACTAGGAAGAACGAAATACCACAATGTAATATACAAGTAAATGGGAATAGTCTTCAACAAGTGAGTTGGTACAGTTATCTAGGAACAGTCATAACATCTGATGGGAGATGCCTTGTAGAGATTAGAACAAGAATCGCCATGGCGAAAGTAGCCTTTAGCAAGATAAAAAACATACTGACCAATAAAAAGATATCAATTGAAAGGAGAAAAAGAATGAGGTGATACTGTTCTTTTGTATGGATGTGAAACTTAGACTATGAGCAGTCAAGCTGAGAAACATCTGATGAATGCAGAAATGTGGTTTCTGAGGAAAATGCAAAGAATACCATGGACAGATAGAAAAACCAATGACCAAGTACTAAAGGAGGCCAATGAAAATCGTAAATTGATTAGAGAAATTAGATGTAGACAGTCAAAATTTTTTGGGCATGTTATGAGAAGAAATGGATTGGAGAACTCAGCGACGACTGGCAAGATCGAAGGGAACAGACCAAGGGGAAGGCCGAGAAGTAAATACCTGGATGGCTTGGCCACATGGCATGGTCGAGACAGGAACACTGAGCTGATCCACGACTCTGGTGATCGAGTGAAATAGCTTTCCGGCATGGCACATGATTGATTGATAAACTGTTATGTCTATAATGGTTGAACTCAAAATCAAGTGATTTGTCTTGTTTATATTCAATTGTCAATCAGCAGGTCCGCATGACTGAGTGGGTATGAACGTATGTTCTTAAACATCCATTACGCTGATACTGCGGTAAGCGGTTCAACCCCTACACCGGGCAGCTTGACTAAAATGTTGACCTGTCGTCCTTGACTTGGGGACGTAAATTACAAGTACCCCTAAAGCCAGAGTGGGTTCACCTGATGGTGATGGGGCAATGTTTTAAGGAAAGCTAATCCATACACAAAATTCAGTCCATTATTACTCTAAATAGTGTGTATGGACTACGCTTGAGTTCAAAGCGAGCAAATGCCAACAAAAAATGCCTGCAGTTGCTTCAATTTGTGACCCATGCTGATACGGAATCACCTGATGCAAAATTTCTGACAATGCCATGGTATTGTTTACTGGGATCCAAGGTTTTTGTTGCTAATTTAGTCTGGGCGATTCCGGCATCTATTTCTTTCTCTAATAATGTTACTGTTATATTACATTCAATATCTTTGTCTTTCATTACTTGTTCTGCTGCGTTTCTCTTCAATACCAGTCTCTCTCTTTCTCAAGTGTAATCTCTCTATCCTTTGTATCTTTCTGTAGTGCCCATTGTTTCTCTTGAGCAGCTAGTTTTTCTTTCTCAAGTGATATTTCTAGTGCTCGCTCTTTCTCTTGAGCAGCTAACTTCTATTTCTTAAGCCTCAAGATGGCTTCTTGTGTGTCTAACTTATCTTTCTCCGATTTCAACTTTTCTTTCTCCGCTTCTCTTGCAGCAGCTGTCATCACTTTCCTGTGCTTGGCTAGCTGTGTATTTCTTTTCTGCCCATGCTAAAAGTTCAGGACCTAACAGACCACATTCCTTACCAATGGCTATAACTTCAGGCAAAGTAGACATGGTTTACTTCAGTTTAACTGATTAAATACAACAGTGAACAGTAGTAAGTTATATGGGTGTGACAGTTGTAGTGAAATGAGTAACAAACAGAATCAAAGTCATTTAAGGAAACTGTGGAAGGGTCTGTCTTTTACATCAGGAATGAGTTCTTTGTTCCCAGTCAAGAATTGTATCCACTTATGATTTTACGAATAAATCAAAATGATCACAATAACCACACCTGGCAGAGAATATATTATAACGACTCAAAAGAATGCTGCACTACACTTAACAGACACACCGATGATGCGATAGCACAACGACTTAACGTAAGAGTTTGCAAATCATGACACAATGTCATGGACCACAGTCAAGAGAAAAACTTTTGACTTTTTCAGGACAGAACACTTTGTTCATTTAGAAACACAAAGATAGCCCAAACAACCTCTCGCACATATAATAATGACACAGGACAAACAGAATGATAGACGGCGTGCCTGAACTCTGCACTATTTGGCCCACTGAACAGAACCAGTGTACAAACTACAAACAATACACTGAACTTTTCTTGCTCCGGTCCGATGAATCAACATTGTCTCCTTCCAAGTAGCTTTCCTTCAGATGGTGCAGGCTAGGGTACTTCTCAAGCAGGCAACACTCCAGACGCAAGATACAGGTAACAGCAGCAGGTGTGGTTCTAACAGGCACTTCCTGGGTGGAGCAGGTAACATCAACTGGTATAGTTCGGATTCAGGCGTTGACGTTTGTGGAAGTGATTGTTAAAGAATGATGCGCTCGGAAAATGGACACACACAATATATCTTGACATCGCAGAATGTGATTGAGGTGCAGGCAGCTGCTGATTGTAAATGACTTGTTGATCTGTTGAATTCTGTTATGTTTCACATTAGATGTCCCCCAAGTCTGCCATGTTGTTACTTGGATGTGACTGGGCTTGTAGATAATAAATACTGTTTAGATTGTCTGGGATGGTTGGTGTATTCGCAGACGATTCCCGTCACTTGGGTCACACGCTCACTTTTGCTAACCGATGCTCATAACAGAGTGAACAGGGCACACAGCAACAGCTCAACAGTTAATTCCACAATGCACACCATAACGGTCGACATTAGCCAGCCAAACAGTTAATTTCACAATGCACACCATAACGGTCGACATTAGCCAGCCAAACAGTTAATTTCACAATGCACACCATAACGGTCGACATTAGCCAGCCAAGCAGTTCATACACTTTCTGTGCTCAGTCTTGTCCAAATTTCACACAAATGACCGCTCGTTCGGGGCTATCTGTCTCCTGTGTTTATGCTGGTGCGGTAGCCACTACTTGTCGCAAATCGGTGCCATTGGTAAATTAGGATATTCCTTAACCATCTAGAAAAGGACATACTGTGTTACGCCGACTGTTGTCTTGATGTTAAGTCTTCAATAATTGTGTAGATTGCTGGCATAGAAGTATCACTGAAGTCTGTGTGTGTCTGTTCCTTAAGCTGTCCGCACCTGAATGCCAAGTCTAGCAAGCCTTCTCGCTCAAGTCTACTTGTGACCCCTACATTTCCCATGAACCGGTGAGCTCCTTCAGTGTTACTAACTCTGTTTTTGTTCTATTGTTAACTCTTATTGTTCCTGTCTTGCGAGTTACAGTCAATGACTACCATTTTACTGTTCTACTAACCTATGTCCATCTTAACTCATTTATGTCCATGACAATTATAATGATAAGATTCTGGGATTGATATTCTGTTAGAAAAAGGCTGCCTTACTTTTTCAAATATTAGACATTGTTTGTTACATCCTTTTTAAGAATATCTCTTCATTTTTTATTATTATTATTATTATTATTATCAATATTTGAAATTTGTGTTTAAACTATAGTGATTTTTCTTTTCAGTAATTTTGGTGGTGGTTATGCTAATCCGCCGATGGAGAATATGGATATCCGACAAAAGGTAATGATCGTAATAATAATGCCTTGACAACTTTTGGAAAGAAATAGTACACTTGAATAACTATGAATGTCCAGAGATTCTCTCTTTTACTTGTGCTAGCAAATAAAGATAACGCATAAGTATATATGCCGAATATACAAGATGTTAGGGACGCTGACATAGTAGTTGGTGCACTTACCAGAGCAGTGGTCAAGATTCAACCACCAATAATGGCAAGATTTATAAGTACAGCCGGTTTTGTAAAAATAGGCGTTAGATAATTATCTTGGAATGGAAGGTGAGGAAGAGAAAGAGGCCTTATATATATATATATATATATATTATATATATATATATATATATATATATATATATATATATATATATCCTAACCTGTGTCTTATTTTTACTAATTGTTAAACCAAATTCAGAACAAACATTGAAGAATGCAGATAGTAGATGTAATTCTCCTCAGAGTGGGTCGTAACTGCAGCATCATCTGCAAAAAGCATCATCTTTCCCCCATCCCCTTCCCGTTCAAGTTACTTTCTATTAGGACTAAGTAGTTGATATTGCATAAATTACCTATCCATTCTACCATACTTTTAATTTACCTGCCTGTCAGTCGACCTGTTTCCTTAGCACTCACCTGCTGTCTTTTGTCAACAGGCAGCTATGATACTTGAAAAGGCCGGCATAAACCCACAAAACCTTCTGAATCTGGCTGCTTCAGGTCCAGTTGGTTCAGTTGGCGATGGTCGCAGAGAGCGTGTGCCATACTGCAACATCCCTCTTCCACCACCACAGCCCACAGTGCCAGAGGATGGTAGGAACATGGCTCAGAGACTGTTCATTGTTTGCCAACCTTCTGGTGTAGCTGAACGAGTTCTGAAGGATGCATTCTGCAGATTTGGAAATTTGATTGATGTTTATCTCCTGTCAGGTAAGAAGCTTCTTTAGGACAATAAGGGAATTGCACCAAATTATTGATGGTTTTGTGCGCAGGCATCAGTATTAAGTTGACATCTAAAGGTGCATGAAGTAGTGTTTAGACTGCCACACTTCATACCACAGGTTTGTCAGTTACAAAAGCGTCCCAGAGGCATGAAATGGAATATTGCTTGGATAGCAAATCCATTACGTGGAAAGTCTGAATCGAAAGCTCACTGTGTGGGCTTCATAAAAGGTGGAAAAAGTGTCTAGTGGCACAAAATGGAATATTGCTTGGATAGCAAATCCATTACATGGAAAGTCTGAATCAAAAGCTCACTGTGTGGATGTCATCTGCAGACTGCATTCTTCTGGTTTCCGGAAGAACAGCCTATAGTGAATGGAAGGCCCAATATACGGAAGTGAGGCTAAGCAGCCATGTGCAGGACGTGACGATTCCTTGGGTGAGCCCAGTACCAGAGCTGGTGGGGAATGTCCATGGTCTGCCCCTGCCTTCCCTTGAGGGCTGACCAGGATGCCTTTGGCTGTTCTATATGGGCCAGCTGGGATAGGGGATAACACAACAGTGAGAGTCAAACATCCTAAGAAACCCCAGGGAAGGTTAACCCGTCAACAGATACCCGCAGAAGTCGGATGTGTTGGCCTAACAGCACAAGAACTGCAGCTCTGCTGTAAACAGGCACAACGCAATCACGTCCAAAAATAAAAAACTCTGGATGAACACAGAAGAAGAAGAAGACTCCAGCATTGGCCTGGAGAAGGTAACAGGACTTAGATATAACATTACCAATAACCTGAAGGATAAAAAGATCAACATGGGTATATACACAGTTATGCATGCATACACAGAGAGAGAGAAAGAGAAAGATACATAAATATATTGAAAACACTATGCATTGATCTAAGTAAGTACTTCCATAAGTAAGTCCAAATAAAAGCCAGTAAATTCATATGTAAAATCCCAGCAACATGTTACATAGTATAATACTGTGGACCACTTTGACAAAAATATTGGTATCCAAATGAGGTCTCTGTGGCTAAAGGGCTTGCGAACGCGGTTTGTAAGCCCGTATACCCGGGTTCGAAACACGGCGGTGCTGGTTTTTTCGAAAAAGGTATAGGGGCCGGTCGTTCAGAAAGCAATGGCAAACTACTGAACGTAACACTTGCCTAGTACATCAACAGCAGCTGAAAATGCTTATGTTGACTGCAACGTCCCGTAAGGGATACGCTACAAAAATAAAATAATGAGGTAGCTTATGTGGATATTTATATTATCTATAGTTTAACCTTTTAGGGAACATTATTTCTATATTTTCTTTAAAATTTCTGGGACACCTTGTTTCTTTTAGTTATAATTGATGCTAACATTGATGTTTGACAATCTGCAATGTTAAATGGCAGGTCGCAACTATGGCTATGCAAAGTATGCCTCAAAGGATTGTGCGGTGCGGGCAATTGAGACTCTTCATGGGCAAACATTAGCCGGGCAGAAAATGAAAGTTCTGGAAGCTGAGCCGCCAAAACCCCACCCTACCCATGGAGGAATGCCAAGTGATGAGGGCCCATCCAAGAAACAGAGGCTGTAAAGGTGTGAGGTAAAAATTGACTTCAGTGTAAATTTGTACAAACATTTTCTGCTTCAGCTTTTATTTTTGAGATAACCTATTTTATAAATTTTTTTAACCAAAATATTAGTTTATTGATAGTATACTCAATCATTCCTACGTTTGTTGTCTTTGCAGATATCCTCCGCTGTTATATTTGACTGTACTTGAGAATTAGCTAATAACTTTGTTATGGATTCTTTCAGAGACATAATGTACAGTAGCAGTAAATAAGATACCTTCTATTCATACCGCACCTCCCCCTCTCATCTGTTTGGATATCATCAGCCTGGATATCATCAGCCGCTTATGTGACCATGGCCAACTAGTGTTCCATTATCCTAATGCAAACATTTTGAAGGCAGAACTTATTTATCATCTTTTAGTATATAAGACGCCCTATATTCAGCGTTTAAGATTTTGAAGTTGTGTTTGCATTAGCCAATGTAATGAGCTGTGGCTAAAGTAAGTTACATTGTTGCACGGCATAGCTTTTATTTATATCCCAAACAAACTCTGTATTTGTTATAAGCTTAGAAACACATTTGTAAAATAGCTTATTCTGAATACCGTACAGCTAGACTTTTATTTTGCAGTGAGGTGGGTGCATGTGTTTTGAATGTTTCATCCAGATTTGTCACTTAAATACAGTTGTCACAGCTGAAGCATGTCATTGCCAAACTAATATTGAAGGGCAGGGAAAGTGTTATTGTTACAATTAAGTGTGGGTGAGTGGCTTGAGTGACCACGTCAGATGTCATTAGTCATGAAAGTGTATCACATGTCTGCCTGATGTCTTATGTTGGGTACCTAGCCTTTTGATAAGGGCAGAAAAACAGGTCCTCTTTGTATGCAACTTTTGCCCATTTTTGGTAATTGAACATGTTGAACATTGCAAAGAGCCGTCCATATGATTCTATCTTCGGATATTTACAGCCATTGCTTTGGATCGAATCTAAGATGTAAATTTTACACAGATGCCACATACCACATTTATTAGCCTCTTGAGTTTGACTGGTGCATATGTAGAAGTGCACTGACTTAGAGAAACAGGCAAAAAGGGTGCCTTTGGTAATGGTGTAACATTTGCAGTGTTGAAATAGGTTATCTGAAGACCAGTACTGTGTTTACATAGTGATTAGTGGACTGATGTACTGTTGTTTGTCCATCAAGAATGATGATGACCATTCATTTCATCCATTGGGGTTGAAAGTATAGAGCCGTGAGTTTTAAGATGGCTGATGAGGCCTGTTTTGGCTCGAAATGTTCTTTGACAAAGAATGCTTAACGTTTCTTTAGGAGGATTTCCTGCAGTGGTTTTTCTGTCCTGCCTTTTCTTCACAGCTCTTGCAGTCCTGGTTGCCTCACACATGACTGCACCCTTGCGTAATGCACGCCACAAATTTCGGTCTCTGGCTGCAGTCTCCCAGGTGTCATGATGAATTCCAAAAGCATTCAGTGAGATTTTCAGTGTCTTTAAAGCATTTCCTCTGGCCGCCTTGGGAGTGTTTACCACAACGCAACTCGCTATACAAAATTCATTTAGGGAGCCTGTGATCTGGCATACGAGTCAAGTGACCAGCCCAGCGAATCTGATTCTTCATTAGTAGAGTGTGGATACTGGGCATGGACGCTCTTTCTAAGACTTCAGTGTCTGGGATCTTGTCTTGCCATTTAATCTTCAGTAGCGTCCTAAGACAGACTGTGGAAGTAGTTTAATTTCCTAGCGTGTCACTGATAAACAGTCCAGGTTTCACAAGCATATAGCAGTGTGGATAATACAACTGCTTTGTAGACTTTTAGCTTTGTTTGCAGGCTTATTCCAGTTCTGTCCTATACATTCTTGTAGTCTACCAAAGGCCACGCTGGCCTTGGAGATTCTTGCATTCACTTCATCATCAATTATGGCAGCTTGTGACACAGTTCTGCCAAGATAGGTGAATTTGTCCACAACACTTAGTCTATGACCATTCACTTTGATATTCGGCACTGTGTGATTATTCCCTGGAGCTGGCTGGTGCATAACTACAGTCTTCTCCAAATTGATATTGAGCCCACAGTTGGCACAGGCATGTGAGAAAGCTGAAACATTATGTTGCATGTCCGCCTCTGAGTTGGCGTATAGAGCGCAATCATCAGCAAACAGGAGCTCTCTGACAGTGTCGCTGTTTCAGCCTTCTGAGATTGAATAACTTTCCATCCATGTGGTAGTTGATGTCTATTTCAATGTCGTTGTTCTCGAAGGCATTCTTCAACATAGCTGAAAACATTAGGCTGAACAGTGTTGGTGCCAGGACACATCCTTGCTTCACTCCATTGGTGACAGGAAAGGGCTCAGACAGTTCATCATTTTCCTGTACTCTTGCCTGCATACCATCATGAAATAGCCGCACTATTTGGACAAACTTTCGTGGACAGCCATATTTTGCCATAATCTTCCACAGTCCTTCTCTGCTGACTATCAAAAGCCTTGGTAAGGTCAATGAAAGTGAACATTTCAGTTATGTTCCTGCCATTTCTCTTACAGCGAAGATCATGTCAACAGCTCCTCGTTCTTTTCTGATGCCACATTGACTCTCAGGAAGAAGACCTGGATCGAGATGGGCTGTGAGGCGATTGAGAAGAATTCTGGCGAGTATCTTCCCTGCAATTGAGAGCAAGGAGATGCCTCGGTGGTTGTTACAGGATTCGCAGTTTCCTTTACGTTTGTAAAGGTTTGTAAAATTGACGCGCCCTTGAAATCTTGTGGCATGGTCTCGTTCACCCATATGTATGTAAAGACTTGGTGAAGCTGCTCTGTTAGGACCGGCCCACCTGCCTTGTATACCTCTGCTGGGATGGGGTCAGGACCAGGTGCCTTGCCGCTGGAAAGTTGCTGGATGGCTTTGTTTACTTCCACTATGGTTGGCAGGTCATCAAGTGTATCATTAGTGGGAACTTGAGGAAGGCAGTTGATGCTTTCATTATCGAAGAAGGAAGTTGCATTTAAGATGTTGCTGAAATGCTCTGCCCAGTGTTGAAGGATTTCTTTCTTATCAGTGACCAATGTTCCCCCATCTGCACTGAGGAGGGGAACTATGCCTGGTGATGTAGGACCATAGACCGCTTTCAGTGAGTCGTAGAAGTTTTTCATATCATGTCTGACAGCAAAGCCTTGAATTTAATCAACCGGTTCTGCCACACCTGTACTGGGGTTTCATGTATATTTCTTGGGTGGCTCGTCTGTGTAGATAGCGAAGCAGAATCACAGAAGCACACAGGAAGTCAAGTAACCCCAGTCATCCTTGTTCACCTTACTTTATTACACACGACTGCATCAGTAGACATTACCACCAGTTCCCATGTTGCTGGGAGGGCAAGTGGTTCACAATAATTGTAAATAATATCTAAATTCAGTCTCTGATTACAGTTCGACAATTTTCAGGTGATACAATCGTTACTGCAGACTGTCATTGATTGTGACCTCATACTACTGTATATCTACAGACTACTCACTTGCATAACTACTTGATAGCTGGCGAACAACGGCATTGAGTTAGCATGCTATGTTCAGCTCCGAACATTTCTCGTGCAGTGCAAGCTTGACACCAACATTTGTCGCAGGTTCTTGTACGATCGATAGCCATCGGCTCAAATAACTCTGCGCTTTCATAAGTCATTACACAATCTGCTGGCCATTGTAACAATAAAGCTTTCACACTTACGATCTGAAATTGTTTCCTTGCCGCAGAGAAAACTTCCACACATCCGTTCTTGTTCACACTCCAGACCTGACTAAATCTAGATGTTTCTTTTCTCGTGAACTAGGCTTGTTATGGTCACGTGATACACAACTTCCGGAGTGTTTCTCTTACCACTCTTCATCATCATGTGTTCAGAACTGACTTTACTTGATTTATCAGTGCGTGTCAGTTCATTGTTATAGCGTGAATTGTTCTAACTTTTCTTTCACTCCTCTTCTACGGTAAACCTACTATTAATATGTAAGCTTAATAATGTATACCTTATATTGACACATGGCATCCAGAAACATTCAAGAAGCAGTTAATTATTTTGGCCACCAAAGTTTTAGTTGAATAGATTATACCACACTGTACACTGGTCTACAGTATTATAGACTGGCAACACTGCTTGTCTTCCTGTATGTTTGTTTTGGTTATGGAGGGGCCATTTCTCATTACCATGATGAGAGCATGATTTAAACTCAGGCCCAGATGTTACAGTTAACTAAGGGCAGGCTTAACTGCACTTTTAACATAACCAAAGATCTCAGTCACCTCTTGGATATATGTATATCTTTATTGGCTTTTCCATTTCTCATTTCTGCGAGTGCTACAATGCATTCCATATTCCTGCACAATCTGGCTCTATGTTTCGTTGATTATCATATAATAGTTTTAGTGTCTTAATAACTGCACTGTTTGACCATTCCGATAACTGCACTATTTTGACCAGTCTATTAGCTACAGGTGGTTTTGAAGCTAAACCATTAGTCCTTTCATTGCCTCGTGCCATCACATAATAATGACTGACTTTGCTGAAACCTGAGACATAAATATACAATTACTTATTTCAAAACTATGTAAACAGTTGGTCAATTTCATCCGTCGTGTGAATATAGCAAACTTCAAGGTTTAGCCTATAGGGAGGAGTGTCATGTGTGAAGCGAACAGATAAGTTTTTTTTTTTTGGCATGTGTTTATTCTGATCAAAGAAATAGATAAAAATTGAGAAGTTTCCTATCATCAAGCCATGTCAGTTTGTTTGTCAGGCTGGAGATTATTGCAAGACGATTCCAGGCAGTACTGCGAAGATCATTTTTCTCAGTAACCTCTAGAATAATAATGGAAATATGTTATTGCAGATTTGAAATGTTTGACTGGCATTTCATTTATCGTAGCAGTCACAGTAAATAATAAAATTGGAAAAGCTTTATAACACATGGTTATGTTATGAATGGGTGACATACATGTCTCAGACCTGCCAAAGTTATAAGGTAGGTGCTGATGACAATCCGGGTGTCTAATGACAATCAGGGTGTCTAATAATGACAATCATCGTGTCTAATGATGATCAGGGTGTCTGAAGCCTTCAGATGACCCAAAATCAAATGGTTGCAGAATGACTGGGTGTCATACATCGGTGTCTGAGACCTTCTGAAGCTATAAGACCAATACATAACAGGTGGCCAGGGAATCCAGCAATAAAAGATCTGATTTGCTTTAATTGAAAATACCTATACTGGAAAAGTGACAGTCTGCAATGAGCACTAAATACTTATGTGACTTCCTGTTAGACAGTGATGCAGCTATTGATAACAAGTTCTGAAGTTTGAAGTTGATTAGCCACATTGCTTGCATATATTAGGAGATAGGAAGGTGAAAGTAAAGTTCACGCACAGAGGAACATAATCATCTTTCACAATCGGCAGAAACATGTATTGGAAGGTTCTGATTTTGTTAAACAGATATGAACTTTCACAATCGGCAGAAACATGTATTGGAAGGTTCTGATTTTGTTAAACAGAAATCAACTTTCACAATCGGCAGAAACATGTATTGGAAGGTTCTGATTTTGTTAAACATAAATCAACTTTCACAATCGGCAGAAACAAGTATTGGAAGGTTCTGATTTTGTTAAACATAAATCAACTTTCACAATCGGCAGAAACATGTATTGGAAGGTTCTGATTTTGTTAAACATAAATCAGCTTTCACAATCGGCAGAAACATGTGGTGGAAGGTTCTGATTTTCTTAAACATAAATGAACTTTCACAATCGGCAGAAACATGTATTGGAAGATTCTGATTTTGTTAAACATAAATCAGCTTTCACAATCGGCAGAAACATATATTGGAAGGTTCTGATTTTGTTAAACAGAAATCAGCTTTCACAATTGGCAGAAACATGTGTTGGAAGGTTCTGATTTGTTAAACATAAATCAACTTTCACAATCGGCAGAAACATGTATTGGAAGGTTCTGATTTTGTTAAACAAATCAACTTTCACAATCGGCCGAAACATGTATTGGGAGGTTCTGATTTTTTTAAACAAATCAACTTTCACAATTTTGTTAAACAAATTAACTTTCACAATCGGCAGAAACATGTATTGGAAGGTTCTGATTTTGTTAAACAGAAATCAACTTTCACAATCGGCAGAAACATGTATTGGAAGGTTCTGATTTTCAGCCAAACATGTATTGGAAGGCTCTCCATCATTCTGTCTCTGGGGACTGGTGTGTCCAGAATTTATGTACCTGTAAGGAACGGGGAGAAGAAAACCATTAGTGGTCTTATTAGTTAAATGAATGTTTACATTGACCTTTAAAGTAACAAGTGACTATTTTAAACAGTGTTTCCTTTCTTCCACTTCTGCAACAGGTGACAAACAAAGCAGACATAATTAACTGAACTGTTTGAACAGACCAAAGGGGACAGAACAAAGACCTGCCTTTGGACTGCTGACAAAACTTAACTAGCCATTCAGTAACTTCATGATTTTCTTGAAGACCTGATATATAAACATTTGCATTCTTCACCATATTGATGCGGAAACACAACTGATCTTTTCTTTGCATATTTCTATTCCTTTTATGTGTGATTTTTTTGTCCCCTCCATGCCAGCTATATTGCCACCATGCTTAAGATATTTCCATTTCTGCCATAATCAGACGGTAAACGTTATGATGTGCACGTACAGAAGAAACAGCTTAAAGACTCTTTTATACAGATAAATCACTGGAATGTTACAATTCTAGTCCATGAGCGCAAGCTTATTTTTATTGGGGTAGTTTAAGATGTGTGTTAATTCTTTTCTCTATTTTCACTTAATGTTGTAATGTTTGAGCAGATTGAAGATAACAATATAAGTGGACAATAAAATTGTCTATTATGTTGACTGAGTTTCACCTTCAGTAATCAATGTTGGTAATTTGTTTTGATATTGTGGAGAATTTTGACGTTTTCTAATTGTAATTGAGTTTAATAAAGTTATTTCAGTAATCACCTTTCTAAGTTTCTCTGTTTTATCCATTTTCATATTTTAATATGTACAGTAAAAGGAATTCTCCTATAGCAGATAGTGTCGTTAAAGTGTGAAGTATTATGCCTTCACATATTCTTGCCACGACATAATAGGTTGCATGACCATCTCCCTCCCTTGTCACTTGTTCTCCCTGGGCAAATCCCAGAACATTCTGAACATTGTATGGTGCCCATTTCTATGAGGCTGGATCGAGCCCGGGGTTGTATTGGTTGGGAAAAGATCATCCTGCCTCTGCTGGGGATTGAATCAGAACCAGTGTCTTGGTAAACAAGACTAACCAATGTGACTCTGTCCTTGTAATCTTTTCTGTCCTTTTACTGCCCTTATATTACAAAAGGACATTAAACATTTTTTCCTTCTAAAAATGTTGATAGCTGAATTACAGGACGCATGAATTCATTAAAAGAATGTAAATTCTTTGTCAGTGTACAATGACTTGTTCTTGTGCTCATGGGAAGACAGGTATATTAAAAACAGGATTAAAATGACACGAATGAGAACAACAACTTGACAGTTTGTGTAAAAATAAAAAGGTTCACTGAATAAAATCCAGTTAATTAGTGGCCTTAAAGCAGTATGTAATCATATATACATTTACATTCAAAATCAGTGTGTATTATTTCTAAGTTTTTGGGCAGCTTTTATTATCTGCCCAAAAAGATTTTAATTATAGCATGTTTTCTTTTATAACACATTTTGTGTCATTTTTTGTTTGGGGGGGGGGGGGGGGGGGTCTCTACTACAGTTCTTCAAGATGTAGTGTTTTAGTGCCGAACGTATCCTCATTTCCTGGATATTTTAGTCTTTACCAGCCAAAAATTTATTTTTTGTTTTAAATTGTATAAGTGTTTGATTTTGTCTGCAGTCATAGTCTTTAACATTTAGGTCAGTCAGCCCTGAAATGGTTGCCAGAAATGTCCCTGATGTAAAGGCGGCAGGTGTGATACCGACCACATCTCCCATCAAGTGCCGATCAGTATATAAATAATATTGGGCCAGTGTCATATGCCCAAGGCATGTAAAAGGGTCCTCTACTTTACTTATAGATTTTAGAATGTGGCTTTTGTTTGGTTTATTAGCTGAAATTAGTTTTATTTTCTCTATTTGATCTCTTATCTCATGTTTCTCTTGTACCTTGCGGTGTCTGGGAGAAGTATAAACAGCGTGAGAGAGCCTGCTTATGGGCTTCATGTATCGATATTCCCATGGACTCTGTTATTCCCTGCGTCCATCGTTTACGTGGTCGGCCTCTTCCTCTGCTTCCCTCTGGTCTGTACATCATTGCTTGTTGTGGTATACTGTTAGTTGGTAACTCTCTTGCGTGGCCAAACCATTTGACTTCCTACCTTCTAATAAAATCTAGTGCAGCTATAACCCCCACTTTATCCTTTCTTCATTTCTGATCTTCTCTTCATCTCTTCTTGATACATTGAGTAATCTTCTCAGGAATCTATTTCTGTTGTTGTGATTTTTCTTTTCTCTTTTTCTGTCATTGTCCAGGTTTGGCATTGGTAACATAGGGTTGGTAAGAAGATTGTGTTTGTCACAAAGTGAATGTTGACTAAGTGACAGATAGAGTGGCTATGGTTGTGTCTAGGGTATGTCCTTGTAACAATGATGTTGAACAACAGATTAATCAAGATGCATCACCACCAAACACCAGTCAGTGAACAAGCGTTAATTTGCGCACATAATATTCCTTTAATTCTGAATTAACACAGACACATGTAACATATACATCCAGGAACAATAATTCTCTAAGAATATATCTCCATCCTAATGGAACACTTCGAATAACATTGCCTCTCAAGGCTACTAAAATCTCGTCCCACACGACAGGTATACTAGCCTCTCTCTAGGCCCGACTCAAAGTAACCCACTATGGGTCTCGAATTCCACTCACTATCCCTGGAACCCACAGTGCGGAGTTCTCTTCCAAACTCCGTCACAATTCTTCACTTTATCAGACCACGACCTTCTCCTGGTCTGGTCTACACTCAACTCCCTCTCAGCTCGGAGTCCAAACCTCAACTGCCCCCGTCAGTCTTTGTCCCTCTCTTTTCAACAATTCTATCCCCCACATTGCTTCACACACAACACACAATCTCACTGCTTCAACTGTCTGCCTCACCAGCTGACTTCTTATCAGCTCCCCCTTCAATTACTGTCTTCTCATTTACGCCCTCTGGGGGACTTACTATCCGCCCTATTTTATCTCGTGAACTGTTTATCTTGTACGGCCACTCACCTTAATGTCAATGACCACAGGAATGTGACAGTGTTGTAAAGTGCTTTCTTAGTAGTTATTGATACATGTTTGTTCTTTAGTATTGGTGCCATTTGTCCAATGAGTTGGTTTGCCTTATTGCATATATTTTTGATCTCGTCTTCTGATTTGCCATTTGATGATATGCTTCCTAGGTACTTGAAACTCTTTACTTGTTTCGAGGGATGTTCGTTTAGGTGAATCGCTGTTGCTTTTTCTTCTTTAGTTATAGTCAATACCTCTATTTTACTTGTGCTAATTATAAGTTGTCTAAGAGCAAAAGTGGCATCTGTGCACCCTTTGTTTTTCCTAAATCCAAGTTGTATTTCACTTAGCTGGGGTTATATAGTAGTTCGTAATCTATTCTCAAGAATTTTGCAAAATATTTTCCCAGTATGACTCAAAAGGGAAAAAATGCCTCTGTATTGTGTGCAGTCTCTTTTGCTGCCTTTGTTTTTTCCAAATTGGGATAATTATGGTGTTTCCCCAGTCTTAAGGTGTCTGTTCTATCCAAACGGTTGAATATGTAGCCATGCTGTTCCTACTTCTCTTGCTTCTTTAATTAGTTCATTTGGTATTTCATCTTGTCCCTGTTATTTGTTCAATGGGGCTAATCTGATGGCTTCTATAATTTCTTTTTTCACTATGTCTGTTCTATTTGATAATTGTATTAATTCTGTGTTTTAGTTAAAATGAACTAAAAGTACTGTGAGACTTCATATGTACTCATTGTGAATCATATGGTGAAATAAATCAATCAGGTGCCGTCTCCGCAATGAAGGTTGGCTGCAATGGATCTCCAACACTGGCTGATGCTCGCCCATATCTTGATGTTATCCTCCCACTTGTATCGTTGTCTACCTCTTGCTCGCTTGCCCTCAACCTTGCCTTCCAGTATGGTTTTTATAAGAGTACCATGTCTTTTAACGTGGCCAAAATATTTCACTTGTCTCTTTATTTCTTTCATCAACTCTCTCTTCATTCCCAGTTTTTCTAGGACCTCTGCATTTGATTGTTTTTGTTTCCATGAAATACGACCTATTCGTCTGTGTATCCACATCTCCAGGGCTTCTATGCTACTACTATGTTGCTTGTTCAATGTCCAGGCTTCTGCGCCATACAGTAGCGTTGAATATTCTTAGCATTTGACAATTCTCATTTTTTATGCGTTATTAATAATCTCTCTAGATGTTAATACTGATTTCATGCCGTTGAAAGCATTTTTGGCCATTCCTATTCTCTTTTTGATTTCCATTTAACTTCTGCCATCATCTGTTATTATATGTCCAAGATAAGGGAAACTTGTTACTTGTTCTAGTATCTGCCCATTTACTGTGATGTTCATTGATGACCTTGCCTTTTTACTGATAATTATCATAGTTTTTGTTTTTTGGATGTTAATATCTAAGCCACATTCTGCACTGTGCCTGTTTACTTCTTCCACTAGGTCTTGCAACTCTTGCTCACTTGCTATCCCTCTGTCGACTTCTGTTTATAATACACTGATTGTCACAGTATTCTCTTATGAGACTGTCAGATGTCACCTCATTGAGAGTCTGGTCAGATATCTTCTTCTTGTTTTTTTTTTAAGCCCATGCCATGTGGCACTGGTGATCATGTCTCTCCACAATCTTCTATCATATGGTGCCAATAATTTCCGATACCAATATTCCTCCATGTCATGTCATCAAATTGTCCAGTTTCTTCTCTTTTGGTCTCCCGTTGCATTTCTCCCCTCCAACTTTTCCATTGTTGCAACATACTACAGCTTTCCCCTTCTCTCATGACATGCCCAAAATATATGGACTTTTCTTCTGATGCGAGTTACCAATGGTCTTTGTGAGTTAATTTCTTTCAAGATGTCTTCATTCCTCTTTCTATCCCCCCGTTGTGTTCTCGACACCTTCCATATAATTATTCACTTGTCAGCTAATTGTCCATGAATCACACTGTATGTATTAGGATCGGCTCGATATAGCTCTTTAAGAACTCTTTTCCTCGCCTCAGATACTCAATCCAGTGTCAGATAATGGAGGCTGAGAAACGTGTATCTCTTGGGCAAGGGTACAGGCTCTCGGTATAATGACCATTGTCACATACAGAATTTGGCTCCAGGAAGTAAACTGAATATGAGAAAATTTTGTTAAGTTCATTGTTTGAAATATTAATTAGGCACACATCTCACAGGAAAAGAGTATATTTCAGGAGTATAAACCAAGCCATAATCTTAGTAAAGGTAATTCACTTTCAAGATATACATAGATGGATTCATTGCGTGCATAAAAAGTATAACAGGTTAGAAAAATTTGTGATGATGTGAGTTATTTCCTTATTGAGATATTTTGAGTAGCAAAAGATTAGATTTTATTACAATTTTAGGAAGTGGTAGTCTAATTTTACACGTAAAGTCAAATCATCTATGAGTATGCATATATCCACAGAAATTCTGGCTGTAGAGCTAGAGAAAGACCCAAATATTTTCTATGCAACTGGTTTGGGAGGACTGATAAAACGATGGGATAAGTGCATCAGTGTTGGTGGAAATTATGTTGAGAAATAAAGGGACAATGTATGTATAAAAATAAACTGGTTTCAAGTTGTTATCATAGTTATTTTTCTACAACCATTTGTGACTTACTTATTAACTTAACCATCATATAAGAGATTGAAGGATTTCCTATGGATGAAAGGGACACAAATGACATTGCCACGGTGAAATCTCTTTAAAACTATATTGGACTGGCCATAAGTCTTTACTCTGACAATGAATAAAATGTCAGAGAGAATTGAAATTGTATATATTTTCAATATATCTACCGCTTGAATTGGCACGCTTGACTTTAAAACGAACTTGATCCATTTCCTCATCTTTAAAAACATAGAAATAGAGAGAGAGAGAGATACACTAACATCCATGTCCTCATCAGTAACAACATAGAAATAGAGACAGAGAGAACGAACAAACTTTATTGAGAGACAGATGCTAACATCCATATTCTCATCTGTAACAACATAGAAAGAGAGAGAGAGAGAGGTCACTAACATCCATACCCTCATCGATAACATAGAGAGAGAGGATTTTCTGTGTCATGATATATATATATGTATATAGTATATATATATCAATAAGTAATGCCTCCTATTTATATGTAAATATAAGGCCTATATTTCTTTCTCTTCCTCACCTTCCATTCCAAGATAATTATCTAGCGACTATTTTTACAAAACCGGCTGTACTTATAAACCTTGCCATTATTGGTGGTTGAATCTTGAGATTTTTATTAAAAAACTAAACCAGTTATCAGATGCCATTTTGATTTCTTCCTCTCTGTCAACATGATATCCATTGAGCTGTTTTTATTTAAAGATTTTGGAAAACACAAAGTCGGATACAACCAGGTTAAAAAAATAGGGTGGATGTAGAATAATTGCAGTATTCATATCCTTAGCTGCTAGTTCCATAAGCTGTGCATTGTCTTGAATAAGGGAAGAGTATGAATACATGCTGTTCCTCATTTTCTGGTCAGTTTTTTTTTAGTCTTGTAAGATCTGCATAGTACTGATTTTTAACAGAGCTGTCACGTTTCCTTTCAGAAGGAACCTTTTGTACCCCCCAAAAAGAGGCATAATTATTCATGCACATTTCTGTGCCCTCAACTTGACAGGTGCTGGGGAGCCCAGAATTTTCTCTTCCATGCTGGACATTTTGAATTGGAGATCATACTGGTGTGCCCAAGTCTCATCTACTATCACCATGGTTGTCAAATGTTTTCTTATTGCCAGTTTTTGAGTAATTGTCAGCAGCAATTTCCCCTTGTATGCATCTGTTCACATGTCAATAGGTGTGGAACACAGGGGGTACACACTTCTCTCATGTTCATTCTGTCATGTAAAATTCCTTAAACCGGTCTTTCACTCACTGGCTATGTTTGCAGTTGTTATTGTTTTGATCTTGTTCAGGGATTTTCTCCACTCTTGCTGCATTGCCTTGTGAAATGCACCTTTACGTCAAACTTGTGATCAACCCAGTCTGGCTTAACTTGTATCAATTTTTCTGGTAAGGAAAAGCAGACTTAGAAGAAAGCTGATCATACCCCACTTTACACTATTGTCATTTTTGTGTGGGCCAGTCAAATCACCACAGTGAGGTCATCTTTGAGCTGAAATAAAGCAGCCAACAGTCCGGAAACATGCCAGAAGCAGTGCATTATTTTGACCACTGAAGTATTAGTTGAACAGATTATACCCCGACTTATACATTAATCTGCAGTGTTATAAAGAAGGGACAAACACATTAGGAAGAGCTTTGAGGCAGCAGAGGTATGGTGCCTGAGATGAATGTTATGAATTCCTTGGACTGCCAGAGTAACGAACAATGATTGCCTGGAAGAAGCTAATGACAGTATAGCATTATATGTAATTATAAGAAAGAGATAAACATCATTATTTGGTCATATAATGAGAAGAGAGGTATTCGGGAAACATTGATGACTCAAAAGATCAGTGGTAGAAGAGGCATACCAAGGAAATGAGGGGTGAATGAAGATGGCATGAGTATTAACAATGTTGATTTGTGACAAGATCTGTAGAGATACCTGAATGCCTTCGTCGGTTAGCAGGGCACATACTGATTATAAAGAATGACATCTCTTTTGTCCCCTCTGCGCATGTCATGCCACAAGATCTGTAGAGAGACCTGAATGCCTTCGTCAGTTAGCTGGTCACATACTGATTATAAAGAATGACATCTCTTTTGTCCCCCTGCGTATGTCATGCCACAAGATCTGTAGAGAGACCTGAATGCCTTCGTCAGTTAGCAGGGCACATACTGATTATAAAGAATGACATCTCTTTTGTCCCCCCTGCGTATGTCATGCCCAAGTCTTGGTTGTGGGCTAAGCATAATTTTATGAGAACTGTGACATACCCAGGATAAATGTGTTGGTTTAGTTACATGTATATTCTACATGACCATAGTGCATGGTTTAACCTCAGGCCCAGATATTACAGTTAACTACGAGCAAGCTTTACTTCACTCTAGGCATTACCAGAGGTTCTCAGTCACGCCTAGAATATGTGTACCTGTATTGACCTCCATTTCTTATTTTGTGAGTGCTACAATGAAATAATATTCCCCAAAAGTAGATTACACATTGTTCATCTGTAAGAGAAAGATAACATTCTGGTACAGGTTGAGTGGAAAGATGTAGTCATAGTGAGTTTTAAACTGGTCATATCTTAGTCCTGTTATCAAATTACTGTACTGCTACATGGACTTCACAAGCTGACAGACATTTCTCATCTACAAACGTAAGCACTTTCAGACAGCAGCCATTTCAGGATATACAAGAAAGGTTGTACAGTACTGTGACATTTTACCGTACTCCTGTGAATGGACTACTGCACAAACTACTGAAAGCGACAAAATAGAAGTTGATAAGATTTAGCAGCCTACTTCAACAGACATCTTGACACATCAGGAGACATCTTGACACGTCAGGGGACATCTTGACAACTGTGAAGGTGACATTATTTTGCTCTGACGACTGGACACTGACTTTAACTTTGGAGGTAAGACAGTGATTATAATGTTGATGTTCTGTGCTTAATGTTAATGAATTCACATTTTAAACTAGTTTCCTACACGTGTGTTGTTTGATTTTCCAGTAACTGTTGTTATTGATATTTACTATTTAAATTTTATAACACCTTTTTTTTTGGGGTCTCTCCTTGTCAACCCTCAGTAGTAAAAGTATCTTATGGTCTTGTTTTATTTTGACATATAAAACGCCATGCTAATTTGACAAACTACAGTCACATATCCTCTAATAATGAGAATTAATATCAGTAGGGAAATAAATAGACTGTTAAGTACAGAATGATACATAATTAATAAATTGAAGAATGCCGATTTGATTTGCCACTAAATACAATGAACTGTATTTCAGTGAGATTCTTGGTGAACTGATTTTGGAGGAATGAACCATCACTTCAGATGTCCCCAGTTTTCTGACTGCATGATTACTTCATTGGCACCTAGCGTGATTACTTATGGTCGTTGTTTTTACTAAAACGTGAGTATAATCATTATTTGAGTAAGGCAGGTCTAACTCTTCCTTGCCATTATGGCCAGATGTCAAGTTTTGAAAGCTATGTGACTGTTCTGTCCTGATTTTTTTCCTTTTCTTTCCTACCCAACTAAAACAAGAATTTTGCAACTAAAAAGGTCAGTATTTCCTCCTCAAAATTTGCATTTTCTAACAAAAAAGTGCCCTACAGTGCAATGCAACTCCATGTATATATTTCCGCAGCACAATACTTTTGAGCATATATCTATAGGAGATATACTGACAGATTCAGTCCTAAAATGTAGAGACTAATAATAATGTTCTGTGTTTTTAACTGTGCATCATGGGCCCAGTGAAGTCGTCACCATGTAGCTAACATTTGGTTTATTCGTGGTGACTGGATGGGCCAGAATTCTCCAGTACATGTTATAGTTTATTGTTTTATTCTTCTCAACCTGTAAGTTTATCGTTATTGGTTAATTTTGAGAAAGTTGCAGCTTCACAACTAGCAGTGTTTTGTGTTTAAGAAAAGCTAATAATGATAATACAGATGTTTTGATAATATACATGAATTCATAAATAATTATGAGTTTTAATTGTGTAGTTTGTTTTTTTCCCCATCAGTTTACCAACACAGGTGTCTAGCACTAATTTCTTAGTCATGGCGAGTGGTTTTTTTTTTAAAGAGTATAACTCGTGTGTCTCACCCATCTTAACAGTAGTTCCAGGGATTTGTCTGGAAAGTATACATCAAGATAGTGTAATTTTAGTAACAACTGATAGGTTGAAGTCAATTTGGAGTGGTTATGTCCTGAAACAAAGTGTTACCACTTCTTGGATGCAGGCTGTAGCTTGTCATAATAACACAGTATAAGGACACTGGCACATTCAACAGGAACACAACATACGTCGGCTTGCGAGCAGTTTAATCACAGTAATGAACACGATCAATGTGGAGCAAAGACTGCTTCTTTTAAACATATATATATATTCTTGGAGACCTGTCATTCATACCGTACCATCACAGATCCAACACTGAAGTAATGGCATGGCATCTTCTGCTGCAGATGGGGAGTCTGACTGAGGGTGTAATTTCCACCTGTGTATGTTAGTTGTATATCCTTTATAGGACATTGCAATCAACCACAGAATTTACTGGCTGTTTGTGATTTACTAGGCAAGTTTATGTTCAATAGTTCGCCATTGCTTTCTGAATGTCCGACGCTAATACTATTGTATGAAAACCAGTGCAAAGCGTCTGCTTCCAAAACGTCTGCAGCTATGTTTTCAGCTCAGTGTGCAGGATTGCAAAACATGTTCATAACCTCTTTGCCACAGCGCTGGTCCTTTTATACTATCTAAATACATTTACCCACATCACACATGTGGCAGACATTTCTCCATGTGCAACACATTTCATGTTTCTCAGGACACAAGACATGTCTGGACAAACAACAGTGGTTCTTAAATACTATCATGCTGACCACCACATACACTCATCACCACCACACCCCATCCACGCACACCCTACAAACTAACCTTCAAGACATTGGCTACTTTTTAATGACCATTCCCCATGTCTGTCCACTCAGTTTATACTGTTGTATTTGCCTGCCATGCCTTTATAACTTTGTTAATTCCAACAGGCCATACCACTCGCTGAACTATCACTTATGACAAAGGTTTGACAAAGAGCCATGGGATAGTTAACAATCATCTGTGAGTGCTGCATGTGTGGAAGGCAGACATGTCAGCACACGTGGCAGTTTGAGGCACATGCTCACTGACCTAGCAAGGCTCTGTGTGGATGATGGTGATTTTGGTCTTGGGAATAATTAACAGCAATATATTTATTTATAAATACAGACAGAAATAATGCTTCAGTGGTGTGTCTGTGGGACATTTACTACTTTATTTTAGACAGTCATAACTTTCAGGAGATTTGCTAATTTATTTTAGACAGTTATAACTTTAGTAAGGGAAGTTGGATTTACTATCCTACTTTTTGTGTGTGTTATGTTTTATGTATTTAGAAGTAAGAAAGATAGCTTGTACTTTGTTTTAATTGGGGAAGTTAAAGAACTAAACTTAACTAAACTCCACTCAACTTAAACTTAACTCAACTTAAACTTAACTCCACTTAACTAAACTAAACTAGTTAAAGAAATGATGAAAAAGCATCAGTATTGTGAAGTTGTCCACGTATATGAGAAATGTGTAAAAACTAGACAGCAATGTTGGGTGCTTGGACACACTAACTTTGATTTTTTTAAAATTTCCAACTTACATTCGTGTTCTTTCTCTTTGTCGATACTTTTCAACCTCAGGATGTAGAAGAATATAAGAGCTTGTGGTGTTGAACATTTGCCATACATTGACACTAACTGTCTTGTTTTGAAAGATGAACACAGTATATCCAAATACATGTCTCTATTACATGTTATTGTCTATTTAGTCTGCTGTATCCAGTCCATCTTTCTGCTTAAGATCATATATAGGTATTATTCCTGTCTGCTAAATTATCAGTTTTGGTTATGTTCATTTTTTGTTTGTTTTGTTCGCATATCCTTTTACAGGACATCACTGTCAACATCAGCATCTTTCAGCTGATTGTTGATTTCTTGGCAAGATTACGCTCAGTAGTTTGCCATTGCTTTCTGCGCGGCCGGCTCACATACCCTGTAAATTACCGACGCGGAGAGAACCGCTACCAATTCTCGCGCACATCACGTTACTTACAAGAGTACGCAGGATTACAGAGAAAGTCGTGTAACTCCTAGACCAGGGAGACCGGCTCATGTTTATATTACCTCAGGATAATTAATCATATTTTGAATATTCCATTTGTATACTCCCCACCAGCAAATGTTTGAAGTTGCCAATAATCAATTATTATATATATTGTACATTTTATGAAAGACAGAAGTACATTGAAATGTCCACTTGTTTTAGTTTCCATACTCTTACAGTTTTATTTGTATTTTTGGTTGATTCAATTATCATCAGTTCATCTTGGTAATAATAGTTCCAACCCAGAGTAAATGAAAGCACTGCATGGCATACATTTGTCTGTATTGAACGGATGTCTTGAATAAGTATGCAAAGAAACATTGTGTCTGCTTATCTGAAATGTAGTTCAACATCAGCCAGTGGGCAAGTGTAATCATTTTTGTCTGTTTTGTGTTTACCTGCAGATACTATTTTATACGACTGCTGCCTGCAGATACTATTTTATAGGACTGCTACCTGAAGCAAAATGAGACCATCGTTTTATCTGAAATAAAACTGGAAATGAAACTGATTTGTTGTGATACTGTGTCCATTTGTTTGTTTGTTTGTTTTTTTCTTTTTTCAGTACTGGTATATGTTCTATATGCACATTGTGTGCTTTGTACTGTTGATTTTCCTGCATCAACCTCATTGCTACAAGCATTTTCTTTAAATGCCACACTGACCCTAATAATCCCAAAAGTGATCACTTATAAAATAACACCGTTATCTACAGATTTGCTAGTCTCACGAGTGGTGACATTTCTAGCAGAAATTGCATCAGATGAGAGTGTCCGTCCTGTTGTCCATGTGTTTGGATCCTCATTGAGGCAGAAATTGGTTTTTTTTTTTTTTTTTAAATTTACTTGCCCTCCAGGGGCAACCCAGTCCCAAATGGACAGTATGAAATTTTCTGGGAAGTAAGGTGGCTAGTGTGATATGAATGCATCCTGATTGAGTGCTCATTGGTTTAAAACAATATGTGCTTGCCTTCTTGCCATGGAAAAGGGTCATTTACTTACACATTGCCACAATGAAACATATGTAGAACAATTACCTGTTGCAAATAGACCATGTCAAAGCTGGTCTACCAGGGAAAAACACTGCTGTACATGGTTTTCTAGGAATTGTGCTCTGTTTAGGACATGCTACTCTTTGATGTAAATAAAACAATATTGACCCCTCTGCCGTGTGTCCACCGTGACGCGGTAGAATCGCTTTCCTCCATCAAGAGCATTTCTGCTGCAGTTTTCAAAGCCTCAACCTCTGCTTTGAAGTTAATTAAAAATTTTCCAGTGACCACACAGTTTGTTTCACTCCATTTTTTTTCTTCAAATTTAGAATTCCTCCTCCCCCATTGTCTATTGAATTTTTGGCTGATCCATCTATATATGCATGGGTCCAATTGCTACTTGGGTAATGTTCTTTTATGTAGTTTAGGGCTATTTTTCTTCGTTCTGTTTCATTCTGAGTGTTCTTTTTTTTTTCAATACCAGGAATATTTTCTATCATCTCAGGCAGTTGATGCTGTCTCCAAGCTAGGAACTTGTGTGCATTGTAAATGGGTTTGATTGTTGATATGGTAAGTATAGGATCTGCGCTAATCTTTCGTTTCGCAGTTTCTACAAAGTTGCTACGCTTCAGTCTTCCCTTTCCAAAACCATTAAACCTGTTATACATAGGGTGGTCTGTCAATCTTCTAAATTTTTCTTCTTGTTGCTGGGCTCTACTATCTCTTCTATACTGCATTGGTTGTAAACAAGTGATCTTTTCTAGTTCGTTAATAGGCGTTGTCTTCAGGCTTCCAGTTATGATTCACAGTCCTTGATTTTGGACTTATTTTGTTAAAAGTTTGACTTAGCACTTAGCTGCTGTTGTCCAAGCTGCAATTTCATATTCCAGTACTGGCCTCACCCGTCCAGTATATAACTTCATGAGAACATTCTCATCTGCTCCACACATTGTACCAGCAAGCTTTTTCACGATTGCTATTCTTTGCCTTGCTCTTGTTCGATTTTTCTCAACCTGTGTCTTCCATGTCAGGCGACGATCAATAGTTGACTCCTAGTTTGGATTTTCTTCATGGCACAATATTTTTTCATTCACTACCAGCTTAGAGTGCTGAGTTTTATTTGAGAGGGAGGAACACTGCATGTACTTTTCTCCTCACTTATCTTCGCTAGCCATGATTTTGACCAGTCCTATAGCGCTAATAAGGCTTTCTGTGCATTCCTGTTAGTTGTACTAATATATTCTTCAGATGTCCATATGACTAGGTCATCTGCAAAGGAGGATGTGTGTACTCTGGCTGGAAAATTTTCTGTTATGTCATTTATATACGCTAGGAATAATGTTGGCGAAAGAACTTCTCCTAGGGGGACACCTTACTCCAACAGCATCATTTTGCTGGTTTATCCTTGTACTTCAGTCCTGGCAGTTCTGTTCTCAAGGTAGTGGCTGATCCATTTGTACATTTTCCCACAAACATGCATTTTTTGCAGTTTTACTTTCAGTCCTTCCTTCCATACTTTATCAAATGCTATTTCTAAATCTATCCAGACCGCTAGTGTGTGCTTTTTCTCTTGGAAGACATCCTCTATTTCCTGAGCTATTTAAGGTATTTGATCTTCAGTGGGTCTGTACTTTCTGAACTGGTGTGGTGTTAAAGAGTTGGTTTTCTTCCAGATGTCATGTTAGCCTGACATTGATAATACATTCCATTAATTTTCCTACACAGATAAGTAGATTGATAGGACAATAGCCATTAGGTTCTTTCAGGTCTTTTCCTTTCTTTGGGACTGGTATTAGTATAGTTTTCTTCCATGCCTGTGGGTCTATTACTCTCTTCCAGCTGTAATTTAAGACTGCTAGTAGTTTATTTTTTGCTTTAATGCCTAGTCCTATTAGCATTTCATTTGTGATTCGATCCTTTCCTTGTGATTTCTTCTTTTTTATGGTATTCATTGCCTGTTCCATTTTTTCCATTGTTAGATGTGCCATCATATATTCTGCTGCTGTCTCTGTATTTCTATGATGTGTTATCTTTAATTGCTTTCTTCTGTTCAGTTGTTATATCAATGCGTAGAGTTCCATTAATGAATTTGCAGCCTTTTTTCCTGTAAGCAAGGCATTTCCTTGTTTAATTGTTATTTGTTTGTTTCATTGTTCATGGCTTTCATTAGTTTCCAGTTTATTCCCATCCCTGTCAAAGTTCAGGTTTTCTGTTTTTTCCCTCCAACAATCTCTTGTTGTTTCTTCTTCTTCTTCGTTCATCCGGAGTTTTTTTTCGGATGTGATTGCGTTGTGCCTGTTTACAGCAGAGCTGCGTTCTTGCGCCGTTAGGCCGACACATCCGACTTCTGCGGGCATTTGTTGACCGGGTTAACCTTCCCGGGGTCTTGTTGTTTGATTTACTATTATTTTATATTTTGCTGAGATGGCTTTGAGAGAGATGTTCGCTTCAGTTGTTTGTTCTCTCTCTGTCTTCCTGGCACCTTCAACTTGTCATAATTTTTCCTAGCTCCTCTTGGAATGGGCTCAGTGGCCACCTGTATTATTGCTTTGCTTAGACTTTCCACCATTTGTTTCATATTGCCATGTCGTGTATTTGTTTTCACAATATTTGTCTGTTAGTATGGTAAATCTGCCGTCTCCCTGGTGCAGGGGTTAACGTCTTTCTCCATAATCCCGTATATTCTCGTAAGTAACGCAACTGCATGAGAATTGGCAGCGGTTCATGCCGTAGTGGTAACATTACAGGGGTATCTGAGCCGGTCGCTCAGAAAGCATTGGCAAACTACTGAGCATAATCTTTCATTGTACATTAACAGCAGTTCTAAAATGCTGGTGTTGACTGCAACGTCCTGTAAGGGATATGCAACAACACAAAAATGTCAAATCTCTCCCAGACAGCTCGATTGTAATTCCAGCAAGGTAAAGGCTTTTGCTCTGGTGGAACATACTCCATATTCATTACAAGCTATGATTTGTCTGTGGTCATTGCCTGCTAATTGGTCAAGGACATGGCGATCGATTTTGTGGAGGATGTCTCCTGAGCAGAAAGCTAAGTCTGCAGTAGAAGTGGTAAACAATCTTCTAGAGTAGAAGCTCGGTGTGATATCCGCTTTGTTGGAGAGATGGAGATTTGAGTCTAGTACCAGTCCTCCACTTTATCTCCTCTGCTGTCAGTATCTGGGTATCCCCTTCTTTCTGAACGGCTATTAGTCTCCGACAATAATGCTATTTGTGCCAGTTATTTTCATGTTAGAAAGTGTAAGGTCCTTATCTGCTGAGTTATACATGTTGTAAATTCTTATTTTTACGTCTTTTATCATTATATCAACACTCTATAATTTCCGTTTGGTTGTCAGGGGTCACAGATACTTCACTGCAAGGTATTGTTATTCGTGTAAGTATTAGAACTCATTCTTTGTGTTCCTCGTGGTCCAAACGTGTGGCCTGATATCCTCTGACTGAGAATCTGCAATAGGCGTTAAGGTTTGTCTCTTGAATGCATGCCCCATCTATTCTATCTTTATGAAGATGATTTGTTAGGGGGACTTTCTTATTAGAAACTCCTTTGGCATTCCACTGTAGTATGTTGAGTGTCGGGGTGTTTGGTCAATAGCTCTTAACCTACTCTTCTGTGCCTTGACTCCACAGCACAGAGGAAGGTGGACCCCATTGAGGCAGGAGGCTCGGCACTATCACTGCTTGATGGTACTTCACTGGATTAGCACCATACTGATTAATTTTAATTTGTGACATCATAGATTAGTCACGTTGCACTGTTTTGTCAAGCAGAGGGGAGTAATTAGAAATCATTTCCAAAGAACATTCTGGTTTTTAGACCATGCAGAAATAGCCGAGAACAGTTTTCCATTGTGGACGAACTTTTACAGCGTGAATTGGCCTTATCATCCACATTCACTACCACCATGGGTTGCAGTTATTATGCCTTTTTGAAGCACAATGTACCAAACTATCGTCTGTCAAGACGGCAAGGTGCCAATGAATGACTGATAACTATGGTGACTACTTGTATTTTTTTTTCTACCATCTACTCCTCTCAGTAACTGACAATGACCTGAATAGTTTAACACTATTTGCTTCACGAAGGACTGAGAATTATATAGGGTATATGAGAAACTCGCTTCAGAAGGAAGAGATATATACTTGTGTCGGATAAAGACAGAAAGTTCGTGGCTGCCAGAAGCAGAAAACAACCCGAAGCAGATATCACCAGTCAAAACAGATACACAGTTATTTAGTTAGTTAGACGCGGTTCCAACTTCACGGTAACGGGTCGTCCCCATTATGCTCCGTTCCTGTGCCAGTGAATCTCACACAAAATGCTCCTCACTGCCCAATGTGGAAAAGAGGAGTCTCGGCAAGCCAACAGCCTGCATAATGTCATCGCCAGAATGCCAGCATGGCTCAGTCTCTTTCTGCAGGGCGACCCGCCAAAAGCGCCACACAAAGCACGAACTCCGTAACTCCAGCGACGACTCCCAGGAGGATAAATAGAGGCAGACACACAAGCAGCTTCCATCTAGACGCCATCACATCGGTCAGTGAATGATGTGCTTGGTTGACAAAACTGGGGGTTGAACTATTGATAGATGAAAATGCCGGCAGAGACGACGCATTAATACAAACCCACAGTTCTGTGCATCTTGTTAGGAGATTCGCACCTGGAGCCAGGAGGTTTTCTACAAGGTCGGCTAATGAATACGCTAATTAAAAACAGAGAAATACGACAGTTTATACAACAAAAGATGGAGAAAGAGTGAAAAGAACACGAAGAAATGACAGCAGTGCGAAGTCAGTAATACGATCATCATCATCAAGTGCAATGTCAGCTGAGTAGACGTTCATGTCTCTCCACACATCTGTCTCTGGTGTTCTGGATCAACTCTGCTGCTGATATTCCTCCACACCACCGTCTCAATCCATCCAGCATCATTTCTCTTGGTCGGCCTGTGCCTCTCATTCCCATTATCTTACCAGTCGTCACGATGTTCTCTATTGCCTCTCTTCTCATAATATGACCAAAGAAAGCTGTTTGTCTCTTTCTTATTGTATATAAAGTTTCATTAACATCTGTCAGGCAATTGTCGTTAGCTACTCTGGCAGTCCAAGGAATTAGCAACATTCGTCTCAGGAACCACATCTCTGTTGCTTCAAAGTTCTTCCTATTGTGTGCCAGTAATATGGAGGGAATAAATAGGTGAGTTGTTTTGATAGGCGATGAGTAGGTATATTATTAAGTTAAAGATTAAACTTTTGTACAAAACTATGCCAATGTTGAGGACACGAGGACTTCAGCAATCTACGGCCAAGATTAATTTGTATTTCATATGGGTACGAGCAGCATAGTTGGCCTATAATTGAATGGTCACAACAGTTAAAGTGGATAAACACAGATTGATGGGCGTTACTGTTATCTTCTTGTTGAAGTTAAGCAAAGTAATGCTGCAGTTACTTTTGTCACAAGTATTATTTGTCTAGTGTGATATCTACAACTATTTCTGTCCCATTTGTCATCTGTGTGTCCTCTTATTCTTTCTATTGTTCCTCTTCTTCTGCTGCTGCGCGTGATCCTCCTCAGTTTTTCAGCGAATAACTATAACAATTTCAGCTACACCAAAATATAAATCACGCATATTACAAACGCCACTAAAGAGAACAAATAACAATCTTCAGCCTTCGCAGAGGACACAGTAGTGTGTAATAACACATCTTATATATAAATTAGGATGTATGTAAATATGTATGTCCTTTATACGTTCGCGAACGGTCCATCCGATTGAGATGAAATTTTCTACACGTCTTCCTTTCATTCCAGCGCTGCCAACTGTCGAATTTTTTTTTCTTCTTCCTCCTCCTCCCTCCTCCCCCTCCCAAAATACGTACGTAAATATATGATGATGATGAAAGAATCCCCGAACCAAAACGCTAGGGAAAGCGAAGAAAATGACGTGACTACACAGAATCGTCACACGGCAATCATCATCATCATCAAGTGCCGTGCCGGCTGGCGTAGGCGTTCATGGCTCTCCGTAGATCTCCGTCTTTGGTTTTCTGGATCAACTCTGCTGCTGATATTCCTCCATGCCACGGCAATATAAATAACAATTCATCTCTTTATGTGTACGTAAGTTATCTACAGTCATGTAGAAGGGAAGAACAATCAATGGAAGGACCGAAATCACAGAACCTAGACGAGTATGAATTCGGAATGGCAAACTCCCTCCTCCTCTCTTCTCCTCCTCCCTCTACCTCCTCCTCCTCTCTCCTCCTCCTCTTCCTCCTCCCCCCTTCTCCTCCCTTCTCTTTCTCCCTCCTCTTTCTCCCTCTTCCTCTCTCTTCCTCCTCCCTCCTCCTCCCTCCTACTCCTTCCTCCTTCTCCCTCCGCCTCCTCCCTCCTCTTCCCTCTCCCTCCTCCTCCTCCTGCCTCCTTCTCCCTCCTCCTCCTCCTTCTCCCTCTTCCTCCTCCATCCTACTCCCTCCTCCTCCCTTCTCCTCCTCCCTCTACCTCCTCCTCTCTCCTCCTCCTCCCTCCTCCTCTTCCTCCTCCTTCTCCCTCTTCCTCCTCCATCCTCCTCCCTCCTACTCCTTCCTCCTTCTCCCTCTGCCTCCTCCCTCTCCTCCTCCCTCTACCTCCTCCCTCCTCCTCTTCCTCCTTCCTTTCCTTGCTCCTCCTCTTCCCTCTTCCTCCTCCATCCTACTCCCTCCTCCTCCCCCACCTGCGTTCTCCTCCTCCTCCTCCTCCTTCTCCCTCCTCATCCCCCTCCCTCCTCCCCTCCTCCTCTTCCTCCTCCCTTCACCCTCCTCCCTCCTCCTCCTCCTCCTTCACCCTCCTCCCTCCTCCTCCTCCCTCCTCCTCCTTACTCCTCCTTCCTCCTCCCTCCTCATCCCTCCTCCTCCCTCCTCCTTCTCCCCTTTCCCCCCTCCTTCTCTTAATCCCTCCTCCTCCCTCCTTCTCCCTCCTATTCCTCCCTACTCCTCCTCCTCCCTCCTCCTCCTCTCTCCGCCTATCTCTTCCTCCCTCCTCCTCCCTCCTCCACTCTCTTCCTCCTCCCTCTTCTCCTCCTCCTCTCCTCTCCTACCTCCTCGCCCTCCTCTTCCTTCTCCTTCGCCCTCCTCCTCCCTTCTCCTCCTCCCCTCCCTCCTCCCCCTTATCCCTCCTCCTCCCTCCTCCTTCCTTCCTCCCCCTCCTCCTTCCTCCTCCTCCCTCTCCTCCTCATCCCTCCTCCTCCATTCTCCTCCTCCATTCACATTCCTCCTCCTCCCTCTCCCTCCTCATCCCTCCTCCTCCTCCCTCCTACTCCTCCTCCCTCTACCTCCTCCCTCCTCCTCCCTTCACATTCCTCCTCCTCCATCTTCCTCCTCCTCCCCCTCATCCTCTTCCCTCCTCCTCCCTCCTCCTTCTCCCTCTTCCTCCCTCTTCCTTCTCCCTCCGCCTTCCTCCCTCCTCCCACTCTCTCCTCCTCCTCCCTTTCCCTCCTCCTCCTCCCTCTCCTCCTCCCTCTCCTCCTCCTCCTCCCTCCTCCTCCTCCTCCTCCTCCTCCTTCTCCTCCCTCCTCCTTCTCCCTCTTCCTCCTCCCTCTTCCTCCCTCTTCCTGCTCCCTCCGCCTCCTCTCTCCTCCTACTCTCTCCTCCTCCTCCCCCTCCTCCCTCTCCCTCCTCCTCCCTCTCCTCCTCCTCCTCCCTCCTCCTGCGTTCTCCTCCTCCCTCCTTCTCCCTCTTCCTCCTCCCTCCTCCTCCCCCTCCTCCTCCACCCTACTCCTCCCTCCTCTTCCTAATCCCTCCTCCTCACTCCTATTCCTCCCTATTCCTCCTGTCTCCTGTCTCCTCCTCCCTCTTCCCTCCTCCACCTCCCTCTTCCTCCTCCCTCCTCCATTTACCCAAGACAGACAGACAGACAGATAGTCGGGAACGGGATCTTATATGACTACTTATATGATTTAAATGAGATGCTCTCCACCATGGGCTGGGCCGGGTCAGACAGACAGATAGATAGACAGACAGACAGACAGACAGTCGGGAACGGGAACTTATATGACTACTTATATGAATTAAATAAGATGCTCCCCACCAGGAGTTGGGCGATGCCAGGCCGGGTCAGACAGACAGACAGATAGATAGTCGGGAACGGGAACTTATATGACTACTTATATGAATTAAATGAGATGCTCCCCATCAGGGTCTGGGCGAAGCCGGGTCGGGTCAGATAGACAGACAGACAGACAGATTGTCGGTAACGGGAACGAGAACTTATATGACTACTTATATGAATTAAATGAGATGCTCCCCACCAGGGTCTGGGCGAAGCCGGGCCGGGTCAGCTTGTGTTTAATAAACTAAACATTGGTGATGCTAATGAATGCAATTGTGGAACTGGTAAAATGACATGGAAACATTTAAAAACAGAAGCCGCAACCAATTGGTTGCATAATTTCTTGCCTGCCATATTTCGTTGCATCTCGTCGGGTGCAGAATTGTTTATATATCATATGAAGTGAATATATGAATCATATTTTGGCTGAAATACATAACGCACACGGTAACTAATACTGTTAGAGTGTGGAGTGTTTGTTGTCCCCACGGTAAGTTTCTCTGTCTGTACAACCCAGGTTTCAGACACCTAATTAAATGGCTCTAGCTTCGGCGTATTTGAGTACAGGAAAGCCTCGCTATACGTCGCTTTGGTTTACGTCGTTTCGCTATACCGTTGCTGTCATAATGGGACATAACTTCACTTTACGTCGCTACGTTCTGCTATAACGTTGTCACATGTGTGTCTATGCTGCGTTAACGTCGCCATTTTACATTTTGTGCAGTGCGCTTTTCCAGGATTTTATCGTGTAATCACCCATAATTATGAGTTCAAAGCGCACAGTAAGTGCTGATAATGTGTCTTGTTGTAAGAGAACCAGGAAAAGTGTTAATCTTGAGATGAAGTTAGTTAGTTAGTCGAGGTTCAAACTTCACTGCAATGAGTCGTCCCCATTATGCCCCGTTTCTGTGCCAGTGAATATCACAAAATGCTCCTCCTGTCAAATGTGAGAAGTGGAACAGACAGGATTCTCGGCAAGCCTGCACAGGTACACTGTGCATAATGCTGGGGTGAATTTAGATGTGTTACGTCGTTTTGAGGCTGACGATCGGGCTGTCGTTATAGGTAAAGTTCACGGTTTACCTCCAGCAACGGTAAGGACAATTCGTGCAGATGCGGACACAATCAATGAGGGTGCTAAAAACGTGACTCTTTTGAGTGCTTCCAAGATCACTCGTACTAGAAGTACTATTATGGAGAACATGTAAGCACTATTGGCCATCTGAATTGAAGACCAGAACCAACGGAATATGCCTGTGAGCAAGATGGCTATCAAAGAGAAAGCAAAGTCTCTCTATGAAGTTCTAGCTAAGAAAGCGGTTGAGAGCAGTACTAATAGTTCTGAGGATAGTTTTGGAGCGAAGTCGTGGTGTTAATGACTCTCCGTCCCAATAATTCTACCACTCGCCCTCCAACCCACCTCTATTTAGTTAATAAATATAAACAACCATCAAAATAAACATTACATATTACATTGTATTTCATTTAATTCTATGGGAAATAGTGTTTCGCTGTACGCCGTTTCACTTAAAGTCGCGTTTTCCAAGAACGTAACCCCAATGTTAACCGGGGCCTTCCAGAAGTCGTTTATTGTTCGTCGAATACAGAAAACGCCTTTGCGTTGTTCACATTATGACCGCAAGTTAACAGCTAAATATTTGTTGCAAAAGTGTCTAAGATATGCAGGATAGACAGAACTATCGTGGGATACGCCTGCTCCATTTTAACTCAAACACTATGGAGATGTCAATAAGCTCAAATTGACCACTGCTTTCTTTGGATGACAATTGAAGGTGTACGAAAAAACATAAAAAATTCATGCTACTGGTTCAAGATTGTAATGTGTAGGGAGATTCTTCTATTTATAGTCCATGTCGTGTGGTGTTGGTAATCATATATGTCCGCAGCCTTCCTTCTCTTGTGCTGCCACTCATTTCGAATATCGATGCCCATGCCATGATGTCACTGTCCAGTATGTTTTCTCCTGGTGTTCCCCTATTTCCCATCCCTTCCAACTTTGTGACGAGATGCTCCAAATGTCCCCTACTCATAACATGCTTAAAGAGTATGAATTTTCTATTATTATATTCTGATGCTCTCATTGTGAGTTAACTATTGTCAAGATTTCGTCTTTGGATAACGAAGACACAAACAACAGACTACATGATTATTGCCTGGCATATTTCGTTGCCTCTCGTCTGGCAGAAATCACACAAAACCTAAACTAAAGTAATTAGATAAATCCTTCAAGCTAAAATAAAATATACATATTGGCACAGTCATTTCAATTGTATACCACGGTAATTTTAAAATGGCTATGCTATTCAGTATTCTACACTATTTATCTCATCTCATCTCATCATGTTCTTCTTGTACCTTGCGGTGTCGAGGTGAAGTATAAGTATAAACATCGCTAATGTGTGCCCGATTATGGGCTTCATGTACCGATATTCCCATGGACTCTGCTATTCCCTCCATCCAACGTTTACGTGGTCGGCCTCTTCCTCTATTTCCATCTGGGCTGTACAATATTGCTTGCTGTGGTATGCTGTTGAATGGTAACCTACTAATTTGACTAAACTATCACTATCATGTCTTTCTTCTGCAATGTCTTTTCTTCCATCTATGTAGGGAGATAACTCTGATTTATGAACATGTAAATATGGCAGACTCCATTCTAGACAAGAAGAGTGTGTGCGTTGTTACAGGTCCAACCAGAGGCCTAGGAAGAAGTATAGCTTACCAGTTATCACAGAAACTCCCCAATGGCTCTCTTTTCATTCTTCTGTCTAAAAATAAGGCTCTCCTGGATGAAGTTGCCAGTGTAATTATGCGTCGTGGAGAAATTCGTGTCGTTACTGCCGTCTTCGACCAGGGGTCGTCTGACCAGGGACTATTTGACCATATATTTCAAGACTGTTTAGTTAAAGCTGTGGCAGAACTTAGTGAATTTGAGCAGGCGATATTAGTCAATAATGCAGGAACGTTAGAGCTGTTAGAACTTTCCAAAAATCAGGATAATGTGAAAGCTTTAAATGGTTATTTCAGCACGAATCTCACAGGGTGTGTGGTTCTCACGGCCAAGTTTCTGCAGGTCTTCAGTGCGGCTATAATAAAAACCAGGGTGATTATTAATATTTCTTCTTTGGCAGCGATATCACCCATGAAAAGTTGGCTGCCATATTGCATGGGTGAGTACATTTTCTTACATAGCTAAGTATTTATTAATACACTTCTTTTGGTGTGGAGTTGCAGCACTTAATTGATGCTTGCTTGCTTGTGTTCACTGGCTGTGAACTCCAACGCGAGGTCCTATATGTCGGATGAAGACATCCTGTAGTCCAACATCAGTGTGATGTCATACAGGACCTGAGGCTTTCGTGAGTATCCGTTGTCCCATGTCTGGCTTAATGGTGTGCAGACTGGTGGTTCCTCACCGTTCAGGCAGACACTCCGACTTCGGAGGAATCAACGATCCTACTGACTTTAGCCAGGACCCCAAAGGAACCTGTTGCCCAGGACGCTCGGTGAGGACGCATCAATAGGTCTTGGCCAGTATAGATGCCCTGGTGCCTTGGAAACACCTCTGCGTCCCACTTAATTGATAATTGCTTGGTTGGTTGAGTAATTCTTTTTTCTTCATGTGACTTGTTCATGGCTGGTCAGATATTGTGGCTGAAATTGTTCTACGTATGAGGGTAGCCCGCTATAAGCACATGACATCCCATCCTTAGCCCCTCTTATGACATGCCTGAAAGGATGCAGCCCCTTTTACGATATGCCTGAAAGGATGCAGCCCCTCTTACGACATGCCTGAAAGGATGCAGCCCCTTTTACTACATGCCTGAAAGGATACAGTTGTACCATTCTGTGCTTCCCTTGTGGGCCCCGGTAACACAGGCGATGTTTTTTTACAGTTGGGACTGTCATGTATGGAATGGTTTTGATTCCGTTTAAGTGAAATTCCTCTAAACCTGTAAAGGAAACAATGCACAATGTCGACTTAGGTCTAATTTCAACCAGTTTATATGTGCTGTACTGAATCATGACCTTAGTGTCTCCAGTACTTTTGTACAACCCACTGATTTCTGAGCTTTTAGAGAAGAGAGGTCCACAATAGCCCTAAAGGAGATGGCACTTAGTTACTGGGTCGGAAGAAAAACCAACCTCACTCCGAAAGAAGCAACCCATTATCAGAGCTCAAATGATCTCAACGCCAATGCATCAGTCTTACGAGTTAATACCCACTCTTTCTAAGGATTCACAGCCAACCAAAGTTGTGACTGATGGGCTATATTTCCTGTACTAGATGTTGTATACACACGTTTGGATTCTCACCCATGTTACACAGTTCATGCACTGCACTGAGATTCTCTTTGTGAGATCTCTAGCAGGAGACTGGGCTTCTTATGGAGATACAGGTCAACATGACAGAGTGGATAAGAACAGTCGCTCTTAAACTTATGATGTGCTGATGCGGAAGTAGTGGGTTCAATCCCTACAATGGTCAGCTGGACTAAAATGTTGACTTCTTGTCCTTGACTTGGGGACATAAATTACTAGTACCTCAGAAGTTGGAGTGGGTTTGCCTGATTAGAAGGAATACTGGTAATAATAGAGAAAGCTAATCCACATGCATAAATCAGTCCAGTACACTCCCCAGTAGTGGCAACTACTAGAAGTAGTAGCACGTGTATGGGCAACGTTTGAGTTCAAAGCAAGTCATACGTCATTTACTGCCAATATAGTACCTTGCGGTGTATGGCAAGGGGGAAGGCAGGTTTGAGCCTGAGGAATTAAGGCCGCCTGGCTAGTGCAGTCGCTGCTAACTGGGCAGGTTAGTTTTCTTTTTGCCTCCAACAGAAAAAACTCCACATCTTACTGAGGATTTAAACCTTTGGTCTCCCAAAGGAGAATCCGACATTCTAGCCACTCGGTCAGCCGCTCTTCTCAAAGCAAGTGAATGAAAAATAAAAATTTTTTTTGACTTTTTGACTTTCTTTTTTCAAAGCAAGTGAATGCCAAAAGAAAAAAAAAAATAAAACAATTTATGGAATGTGCTTTGAAAGCGATACTTAATCAAGAACTCAAGGAAAAAGAAACTAAATACACAATTTTGTATTATGGAAAGTTGTGATATTATTTACGCAGTTTATCTTTACCTCTACATTGTGACATGAAACAACTGCAGGGTCATCAGTGCAAGTTAAATGGTGTGGTCAGCATGGATTAAATAGGGACACTTCAGAATTTCGTAGCTTATACTTCTTGCATGTACACAGACATCATGCGTGCATCTGTTTCCTCATCCAGATTGACAGAGATGAGAGTGCAGCAGGATGCTGCTAGGCATGGACAATTTGACAGGTGCTCAAGACACCTGACCAGTCAATAAGAACTGGTGTGAACAGTTGCTATACATCGGCAGGGATTTACATTGGACATCAGAGCATCCATAGGCCGGCCTGGAGTGCAGTAATGACCGCTCACTGATGATCCTCACTTGTCACTAGTCACACATACATGTAACAAATTGAAAGTTATTGGTTATAAGTCCACACAAATTTTATAAGAATAGTTTGTATATAGATGGAATCCATAATAGCATTATGGTTAGATGCTCATCTGCTGGCACAGTGGTCCTAGGTTCGATCACATCAGGCAGATTTAGATTGTAACAATTTCCCGGTCGACTCAGAACAAATTAAAAGTTATTGGTTTTAAGTTCACACAAATGTTATAAGAATAGTTTGTATATAGATGGGATCCATAATAGCATTATGGTTAGATGCTCACCTGCTGGCACAGCGTTCCTAGGTTCGATCACATCAGGCGGATTTAGATTGTAACAATTTCCAGGTTGTCTCAGAACAAATTAAAAGTTATTGGTTTTAAGTTCACACAAATTTTATAAGAATAGTTTGTATATAGATGGGATCGATAATAGCATGGTTAGATGCTCATCTGCTGGCACAGTGGTCCTAGGTTCGATCACATCAGGCGGATTTAGATTGTAACAATTACCAGCTTAAAACGGGTACTAAGAAATATCTTGGGGATACAAGGTGGCAGGCGTGATACTGACCACCACCACACCCACCAGGTGCCATTTGGTCTAAAAATATGAGCCTAGCACCATATGTCCAGTGGGCCTTAAGGCACACAAAAGGGTCCTTTACTTCTGACTTTACTTTACATAAATAATGGCCTTTAAAGCCACATTTTGTATTACGTGTTTCTTCTGGTTTTATGTTGATGTTAATTCTTGGTTTTAAATATTAATTTGTTTTAATTGTGTTCATGTCTTTTTTAGTCAAGTCAAGTCGAGATATGATGATGAAAGTTATTGCTGAAGAGGAAGAAGACAACATTAGGACTCTGAATTATGCCCCGGGACCGTTGGCTACAGATATGACAGTGATTGCATCCAAGGACACTAAGGACCCATCACTTAGGGCCTGGTTTGAAGGTGAGTGCTCTGTAGTAGAAATACTTTACTTTGTTTATTGTGAGGAGTAGCACACAGCAGACTCAACAGTTAGAACTCAGTCTTCCATGGGCCTGCCAACCCACCATCTTTCCGAGGTAAAACGTAACAAATCTACTGGACACACTGCATGGTGTCAGCAAAAGATAGCCATCTTTGCTCTTTAACCCTTGAACATCCTCCTGAGCTAACAACTGCTCTGGTAAATAAATGGTGTTGTTATAGGAATTTTAATGGGTTGTAGCCAGAGGAAGAGAACCACTAAACACAGTATGGGTATTTTAATGAGTTCCATGGCCAAAGGCTTGCGAACGCGGTTTGTGAGCCGCTTAGCAGGTGTTCGAAACGCAGCCGCAACCGATTTGTGCAGCAGACCGTGTTGCGTTGTGTTATAACATGTTGGTGTGGGAGCCGGTCGTTCAGAAAGCAATGGCAAACTACTGAATATAAAATTTGCCTAATGCATCAACAGCAGCTGAAAAATACTGGTATTGACTGCAACGTCCTGCAAGGGATTTGCAACAACAACAAAAACAACAGCCAGAGGAAGAGAAAAACTAAATACAGTATTGGTATTTTAATGGGAAGAGAACCACTAAACACAGTATGGGTATTTTAATGAGTTGTAGCCAGTGGAAGAGAAAAACTAAATACAGTATTGGTATTTTAATGGGTTGCAGCTACAGGTAGAGAAAAACTAAATACAGTATTGGTATTTTAATGGGTTGCAGCTACAGGTAGAGAAAAACTAAATACAGTATGGGTATTTTAATGGGTTGCAGTCAGAGGTAGAGAAAAACTAAAAATGGTTTAGACATTTAAATCGGTTGTAGCCAGAGGTAGAGACAAATTAAAGGCAGTTTGGGTATTTTAATAGTTGTGAAGAAAAATTAAGCATAATTCAAGAGCTAGTATATATTGTTTTACAAATATGAACTAAAAAAGATCTAAAATTCAAGCATCAGTTACAGATTTCCAGGTGTCATGGTGATTGAGCAACCTGGAATGTTTTATCCTTGGTTGTTGTAGCCATTATTTGTGGTTGTTTCCCTTTTCTTAGTGAGTAGTAAATTGAGGTGAGTTGGAGTACTGCCAAGATGTTTGTCTTCCACTGAGTGTTGATGTTTCCATTTGGTGCTTCTATGACCTTTGATTGAGTTAGTTGGGCATACAGGATCATCAAGGGATAAGCAGATGGTATTAACACATATTAGACTTGACATATGGTTAACTTAACAAATTTAATTAGGAATGATCAAACTAGAAAAAAGTCGCTTAGAAGTCGACAGGGTCGATTTCATTGCACCAGTTTTTATGCCATATGGATCGGTCTCTTTCGACAGGAAGAAAGCGTCACACAAAGCATGAAATTGGCAGCTCTAGCGACGACCCACAGGAGTCTTAAAAAAATGTCACTCGTGAACCGAAGGACGCGGCCCGGGATCGAACCCACCACCTTCAGAGCCCAAGTCAAACAACTTGACCACTTCGCCACGAAGACTCCCGATTAAACTAGAATTTGGGGGAGTAGAAGGGGCTTGGAGCAATTATATCTGTCTTTAATCCGACAGAACAAGGAATGATCAAACTGGAATTTGGTGTGGGAGAGAATTGAAACTATGGTGTCGGTCTCTGGCTTCGCCCAACAATGAAAGATCAAATTCGAACTTGGAGCTGCAGTTTCTGCCTTTAGTATGATAGAACAAGGAATGATCAAACTGGAACTTGGAGCTATGGTTTCTGCCTTTAGTATGATAGAACAAGGAATGATCAAACTGGAACTTGGAGCTACGATTTCTGCCTTTAGTATGATAGAATGAGGAATGATCAAACTGGAACTTGGCGCTATGGTTTCTGCCTTTAGTATGATAGAACAAGGAATGATCAAACTGGAACTTGGAGCTATGGTTTCTGCCTTTAGTATGATAGAACAAGGAATGATCAAACTGGAACTTGGAGCTACAATTTCTGCCTTTAGTATGGTAGAACAAGGAATGATCAAACTGGAACTTGGAGCTATGGTTTCTGCCTTTAGTATGGTAGAACAAGGAATGATCAAACTGGAACTTTGAGCTATGGTTTCTGCCTTTAGTATGATAGAACAAGGAATGATCAAACTGGAACTTGGAGCTGTGATTTCTGCATTTAGTATTATTTTTTTTTTTTTTTTTTTTAAGCATATCCTTTACAGGACTTAGCTGTCAACACCAGCATCTTTCAGCTGTATGTTGATCTCTTGGCAAGATTACGCTCAGTAGTTTGCCATTGCTTTCTGAGCAGCCGGCTCAGTATCCCGCAAGTCACGAGTGGGGGGTCGAACCACCTCAGCTCTCGCTCCGCTATGAGACTGCGTGACAAACGGGATTACAGAGAGAAAGTGTTGTATCCCCACAGCCAGAGAGACCGGCATTTAGTATTATAGAACAAGGAATAACCAAACTGGAACTTGGAGTAGGAGGGGCCTGGAGCTATGATATCTTCTTCTAGCTTGAACAGTTTCAGGCTCATCAGTTAAAGGAAAATTAAAAACAAAACAAAACAGAGGAACTCTAACTTAATAGATTGCACAATGTATTGCCTGGCATATTTCACCGCATCATGTCAGGTACATACTGCAGAAATCACACAACATAAAGCAACATAACTTGATAAATCCTTCAAGCTGAAATATACACATATTCGTGCAGTAATTTCAATTGCCTACCCCGTTATTTTAAAACTGACTACCTATTCATATACAGGTTCCAGTTAACCTACATCGGCAGAACATAGAGGTAGTTAAACAGCAGGGTGGTCGAACACATACCCAATTGGATTGACAAGATACTACACTAAGGTGATGGGAGCCTTGTCAGGCCGACACACCACAAACCTCCTGTGTCATGGATTGCACTGCACATTTTGGAAACTGTTCACATGAGTGTTAGAGACAACGCGTTTCGTGTGTTGTTTAACACACAAAACAGTTGATTGTTAAAGTTCGCAGAAGCCATTATGATTAATCTACTTAGGCCAGTTTTGTGCAAACAGAAAGACATGGTAAAAAAAAAAATGTATAAAAGGTTAAATGAAACTGCTTTAAGGCAATAAGGTGAAAGTGACCACTATAGAAAAATGAAGTGGTTTTCCAGAGTCTTGCAATCTATCACAGATGATAGAGTAGAGAGGAGAGGCTTGATCACCACTGTCTGCTGCACACCACATATCCAGAGAAGCAGAAGAAGAGAAAGAAGAAGAAGGTGGAGATTCATTACATCAAACCATCAGCGCAGAAATGGCATTTGATCAGAATGGATAATATTTGATATTATAAATGTATATATTATGAATCTACTAATAGTAGACAAGTCAGCAAAATTGGGATCATCATCAGCAACAACAAAATATGTTTCAATGGTGAAATATTTCTGACTGTACATGATAATTATATCTTCTGTCCTTCAGATCAAGTACAGAACAAGACATTGGTGGAGTGTGATCAGTCCGTACAGAAACTCATCACAATTCTGGAGAAGAATACATTCACAAATGGAGCTCATGTTGATTACTATGATGAAGTTTAATGCATTCTGACTTCTGTTATGTATGGTGATTTTATTTTGTTTTCCAAACATCTCATGTTATGCAAACATGTTTTATTATAACACTGAAAGTTAGTACACAGTATTTATTATTGTGCCAACACATTAATATAACTCTTTACAAACACAAAACACTCCTCAATTCAATGAATATCTTATATATATTTGAAGAAAAGACACAATGGAAGTCACGAAAGGGAAGTAGCCAGGATGTTTGCCTGCCAGCCCAGTGATCATGTGCTAATATACCCATCAAGGCAGAAGAATTTTTAAAAATTTACCTCGGCTTGCAGGTCGATCCAGCCTGAAATTGTATCAGGGAATGTTATGGGAAATAAAGGCGGCCGACATGGTATTAAAGATATCATCCATCAAGTGGAATTTTGTCTATAAAAATTTTAGGCTAACACCATGAACCCATAAACTCTTATCGTGTGTAAAAGGGTCCTGTAGTTTTTATGACCATGTACCCAAAATGTCTCAGACATGCACTTTATTAACTTGGCTTACCATGTACTCAACATGCTTCAGTTCCTGATAAAGGGTACTTGATTTAACATATACCTAAATCACCTCAAAAAAAGGTACTCTACTGACTTGACTTACCATATACCCAAAACACCTAAAAAGGGTACTTTACTGATTTGACCTACCATATACCCAAATCACCTCAACAAGGGTACTTTACTGACTTGACTTACCAAATATACAATACACTTCTAGTCCTGGAAAAGAGTTGTTTATTTACTTTTATTTTACTTTAGTTATATGAACATGATATCCTAGTTTAAGAGAAATCCGGTGTATTTTGAAAATGGAAAAACTGTAAACAATCATTTATACAATTTTTGAGTACATAATGTAGCATTGCTTACTTATATACTATTTTAACTGCAAATTCCAGTGCTAAATAATAAGAAATTAGTGTATGGAAGGTAGTATGTTTTTATGCTCGACAGTTTATTGACATAGGGATTGAATTTATAGCTTTTAACTGATTCAGTGCCTAAGTGGTTTGGCCCAAACATAAATTGATGGCAGAAAATGGGAAGTAGGGGTGTGTCACAATAATGATCTAAAAATTGTTAAAATGGTAGCAGATATATTGTATTATGTATCAAATTAAAGACGATTGCACAAGGAACACGCTGGTATTGCTACTATTATTATAGGTTAGAAATATAATGATAATATTAGCAGATGTTAAAAAAAATGAAGAAATTATGTGAAATTTCCACTTATCAAGGTGCAACATCTAAATTGCTGATGATAATCCAATGAAATTTACTGAATAATGATAAATACACCAATTTTCTTCACGAATATCACTAGAACTGCTCCATAACACCAATAAAACACAACTAAAACATCATATTTTGAAGCGCATCATTGTCACGGAAAATGGAAAATGTCAGGAAAACGAGGCAGGTTTTGACTGTTTTCTACTGAGAAACAATATGTAAACTATTTTTTTTAAATTTAGTTATAATTATTATTCATTTGAATTTAATTATTTAAATATTCTTCATCCTACTTATGATAAGCAAAGTAAACTTAAGGGCAAAAGTGTGACCCATTAGAGCAAGCCTAATTTGACATGTGCCATCATATGATGACGAAGTGTCGCTGTTATTAGTGTTAGGTTTGTTTTCCATAATGCTAGATAATTTAACCGAATAACCACACTGCAGCACATGCTATTAGTTTTACAATCTTTTACAAATTCTATTAAATCAGAGTAACTATAATCTAAGATTGTTTAACACGATTATCTGGCGTAAATTGACGAGTGGGGAATAATTGCGCTTTGCATGATAAAAACAAACAACTTTCATAAAGCTATGTCTGCTTAATCCACTATCACAAAGCTTAATCCACGTGTCTTGTTGAAGGCATATCTATTATGTGTTTAATTTTTCAATTACCGGGCACTAAAAATTGCGGAAAATAAGAGAAATGAAATAAATAACGAACTGCCAAGATCTTGCCACTAAAATGGCATACGGGCTCCAGTGTTGAGACCATTTGCCATTGAAATGGCGCATGGCACTGAATCAGTTAAACTATTCTTAACAAAATATTGTTAATTTCTTTATTTTTATGTGCTTCCTTAAGTTTTATCTTAATTTCAAACTTAATAATTGGGCGGGTCATCTTTTGTGACTAATATGAGCGAAATACATGGGGTGTAATTTGGAATGTGGACTTTGACCTTTAAGCCGTTATTGTAAATGTTCATATATTTATATAATATTTATTAACTAGTAGTTTTGTGTCTGCTGCATTTTAAATGTATGATTAGAAAATGTCATAACCTAATTGTGGAAATGGAATAATGTTAATTGTCTGTCTTAATGGTCAAGTTATTGTCAGCTGTGATTGCATTTGTAATGAATTTGCTTTGTTATTTGCAGCTGGTATCTAGTCTCTAACCCACCTCGTGCAATCAGTCATCAGTCTGTGACCTTATATATATATATATATACCTGTGTAAAGTCATGTAGTTAGCATTTATAGAAAATATACAAGTGTAATGGTCTTTGGTGAACAATTATTAAAATGTATAACAGTTCAGTGGTGTTCGGTTAGTAGCTATAGAAAATACAGTAATTAATGTTTTCACTCAGTGTGATTGTAAATCGCTGATGTGGTTTTGAAACCATGTCTTCCATCATTTTCATACATAATTTTCATTCCATGGAAAATAAGTACCTGTTGAGATGAGAAAGAGTAAATGTGGTTTAGAAGTAAGATGATCACTCCAGCACATACAACTGTGATATGCTATACTGGAAGTTTGTAGCATTCCACAACCTATGCAAGAGAATTTGCAGTCAGATGTCTACCTCTGTGGTTAAAAAGTGAGTTGCATATCCTTTAAGGATACTTTCAGTCAATTCCAGCATTTTTTGGCTGTTCGTGATTCCTGGGTAAGTTTACGTTCAGTAATTTGGCATTGCTTTGTGAACAACCAGCACCCTTACCATTTCATTTTAAAAAAACAATGCAAGGCAGTCTGTGGCAGCTTCACCTATTGTCAGACACAATGTAATACTAAAATAAAGCTACTTTACTTGCCACTAAGGCATACAGGAAATATAGTGCTGGGTACATGGTTTTATGCCATGACCTAGAATATATGTGCCAGTCTCCCTGGCCTAGGATTTAACGTCTTTCTCCATAATCCCGTATATTCTCGCGAGTAACATAACCTGCACGAGAATCAGTAGCGGTTCTCGCCGTGTTGGTAACTTACCAGGAATGTTAGCCGGTCGCTCAGAAAGCAGTTGCGAACTACTGAGTGTAATCTTGCCTAGTACATAAACAGCAGCTGAAAAATGCTGATGTTGACTGCAATGTCCTGTAAGTGATATGCAAAAAAAAAAAAAAAAAAAAAGAATATATGTAGGACTATCGTTTCTGTAGGCTTGTCTGCTGGCCTGAAGGTCACGTGTTTGAATCTGCGTGAAGGTGGATTTGTGAAAACTTGACCTGGGTCCTCAAGTGGACCCAGCCTAAGATGGGTGCCACAAAATGTCCTGGGATGTAAACATTACCCACCAAGTACCAGCGGGTCTGTAGAAATAGAGACCTAGCACCATATACCTAATACGTGGTGGGAAAGGGTCCAGAAATCCAGAAGACAATTTTATTCACAGCAACAGTTTGTTCTGTGGGACCACCTTTGCTTTACTATATTTTTGGTGATGGGAAAATCAAGGCGTATGAAAGTGCACATGTGCTCAGGATTATCTCAAACACTCTGTGGTGAAGGGGTTATGGGTGCAGTTCGTAATCTCGCGTACCACGTTTGAAACACAGCTACAGGCAATTTGGCAGCAGACCGCCTTGTGTTGGGTTTTTAATAAGATGGTATGGGTGTTGGTCGTTCAGAAAGCAATGGCAAACTACTGAATGTAAACTTGCCAAGAGATCACAAACAACAAAAAAAAGGCTGGGGTTGACTGCAACGTCATGTAAAGAATATGCAACTAACTGAAACTTTTCTAGAGAAATCTCTGGCACTCATTGATTAAGGCTGGGTCTACCCCAGGTCCTTACAGTTTATAAAAAAAGTGCTGCCCTACAGGGGAGTAAACTCTAGACTTCCTTGTTGGTAGGGAAATGCACTAACCTATACACTACCATAACTACTTTTTAAGTTACTATTCACATTCCTTGTTTGTAAAATGTAATTATTATTTTGGAGAACATATTATACTACATATTAATGGTAATTTTGAAGGTATGGAAACAGGTCGGGGGTAAGATGCTTGGGAGTCATGATCCAAGTGGATCTCAAGTGTCTAGGTGTTAGAGGCCAAAATATTTGATTAAAGGGGAAACGGATGACTTCTAACAATCAGAAACGTCCCAATGTGCATGCCCCATGGTGGATGTTTTACTACTAGATTGACTGTGCAGGCATTGGTTATATATTTATTTTGAATAACGAAGACACAAACAATAGATTGCATGATTAATTGCCTGGCATATTTTGCTGCACCCCCTCAGGTATCTGCAGTATGTACCTGACGAGATGCAGCAAAATATGCCAGGCAATTAATTGTGCAATATATTGTTTGTGTCTTCGTTATTTAAATTCATTAAGGACATATGTTGTTTTGAATAAATTTATTTGTTTTCTTCCACTTCTGCTTTTATGTTTTATTTGTGTTAGTCTTAAATCTCCTTGTCAACAGTATTACAATTTTGCTGCTGAGAATGAAACACATCAATCAAATATGTTTGTAGCTCTGTGATAGAATGAAAAATTTCACAAAATGAAACATCTCACATGACCCAAGTAAGGACAGTTGCTGCATTGTATCAGATTCTTTCAAACTCATTAAAAATATTTGTTGTGTACTCATTCAATTCTATGAGTGTCATAACTCGCATCACATTTACTGGATATTTACTGGTCATTTATGTCCGTAACCACTGAGTAATGTTTGTCCTTCATTGCTGAAAATAACCATGTAGTCATTAGTTAACTCCAATACGAATTCAAAGAAGATTAATTAGGTATATGTGAAAATGTCTGTTAATTGAGAGCAGAGTAGACCTTAGCTAAGAGACATTTTTGGGTAGTTTTTAAATATTTAGTTGTATCAGTGTCTTTTTGTATTTGTATGCTGATGAAGGCTTTCTAGCTGCAGCATGCAATTTGTCACTTGTGGTTGTTTTCTTGTGAAGCTGACCAATTCCACTTTCCATTTTTTATTTACTCATTATAAGATTCCTATAAAATATACACAGCTAAAAGAAACTGACAGTATTCTTTGCTCATTGAACAAGAAGGGAGGCATTGGGGAACCTTGTGATAACTGCAGAGATCAGTGGTAGCAGTGTGAGAGGCAGACAGGGAGAAATTATAATTGATGGTTTAAGACTGTGGGATGGAAGGGTGGGGGGGGGGGGGAATTTCAGCAGTAGAATTGATCCAGGACACTAGACTGAGATCTGTGGAGAGGCATGACCGTCTTCGCCATTTGGCAGGGCACGTGATGATGATGAAGAATTCTATGCGATGACTATGAATACCAATATTCAGGAAGCAAATTAACAAAAACTGATTATTACTCACACTAGGTCAAGACTATTGCCATATGCTGGTCATGTTATTTGTTATTTTTGTTTTTGTGCTCGCCCGCTTTGAACTCGAGCGCAGTCCATACACACTAGTGCTGGACTGAATTTTGCGTGTGGATTAGCTTTCTCTATTAACAGTGTCCCTTGCCATCACTCTGTCTTCTCAGGTACTGGAAGGCCCCGCTACACATCGCTTCGGTTTACATCGTTTCACTATAATGTCGTCACAATGTGACATAACTTCACTTTATGTCGCTACCTTCCGCCATAACGTCGTCACCTGTGTATACACATGTATAGTGTTTCGCTATACGTCGTTTCACTTAAAGTCACGTTTTCCAAGAACGTAACTCCGACGTTAACCGGGGCCTTCCAGTACTTGTAATTTACATCCCCAAGTACAAAACGAAGCCATGCGCATCATTTTGGGCTGCACGAGAGACACCAGCTGTGTAGCAATGAGATACCTCCTTGACTTCCCGACAATGGAACACAGGATCAAGATCTGGAGAGCTCGTGCATACTTAAAAATAAGTGCAGATGAGCAGCACCCTCTGCATGACGCTGTATTCAGAGAAAAGGGTGACAGGCTAAAGAGGGGCAAATCATGGATGGGTCGGGCGGAAGATGTCGTCGGACAGGTCTGCAGTCTTACCAGTATCAACCCCGGCAAGGAATGGGTGCCGGTGCCTCCAGCTTTTAAGTGTACCTTCTCCTGCATTATCACACTCGACAGACGGTGCAGAGAGCAGAACCCTGCCGCTGTCAATGCAGAGGTTAACGCGCTCATCTATGATCACTCAGATAGCCCCGAAGTGCTCATCTATACAGATGGATCTGTTGAAAAGCAGCAGAGAAGTGCGTGGGCATTTACAGCCCGTTCAGCGGGCCGAACCGTTCAAGAATCCAGTGGTGCCCACTCTATGACCACGAGCAGCATGACGATGGAGGTGATGGCAGTTACACAGGCTTTCATATGGCTGGAATCACAGCATTATACCAACGTGTGTGTACTAAGTGATTCAATGAGCATGATTCAGAAGGTCGAAGCTGGATCTGTACGTAGACAGTGGACTGAGTCGCTGCGGAAGTCTGTTGTCCGCAAAGTCACCTTCATCTTCGTCCCGGGACATGCGGGAGTCGAGGGAAATGAACGAGCTGATAAATTGGCTGGCTCTGCACCCCCTGTAGATGGCCAGCCCATGGATCGTGCCGATGTCATTAACGCCCTTAAAGATATGGCGAGAACAGAGGATTTTGACGCCAGTGATTCCACATCGCTTTCCAGGATGAAAGACCTGGGAGTAAGAATCGGCACAGCCAGACGCGAGAGGTACATCGGGAAAACAAAGCGCCTCGTCAACCAACACAGAACTGGCACTATTAGCCACCGGACGCTGATGCATATGCTGGGGGGAGGATCTGAGCACCTATGGACATGTCCGGAGTGCAACGAAGATACCCCAACTGATAACTGATAACTGATAACTGATCCCCAAGTCAAGGACGAGACGTCAACTTCTACCAGAAGTGTAAGAATGAGCGCTGTAGTCCATTCGGCCATGATGACCCCCAGAGGGTGTAATGAAAGCTGTGACAACAGGACAGATTCAAGTTATGAGACTGAGGTGAGCACAGGAAGAACATGCTGGCTGGGTTGGCAGAGTGCTACCAAAGCATGATTTTTTTTTCTCGCTCGCATGCTTTGAATTCAAGCATAGTCCATATACACTACTTCTGGTTTCACTGGACTAAATTTTGCGTGTGGATTAGCTTCCCCTTTTACCAGTGTCCCTCCCCAGCAGGCAAACCCAGTCTGACTTCAGAGGTACTTGTAATTTACATCCCCAAATCAAGGGCGAGAAGTCAACATTTTAGTCCAACTGTCTGGTGTAGAAGTTGAACCCCTTACCTCGGCATCAGCACAGTGGATGTTTAAGAACATGCATTCATTTCATGCTGACTTCACAATTAGTGTTCAAATGGTAAGAAGCACATAAAACATATTGCTACGGGTTGGACATTGCCAGCTGTGTTGCCTGGTATCGCATTGATGATGGCTACAGATGTATAAAAGAGTATGTTAAAACGTCCATTCTTCTTCTTCTGCTGCGTTCATCCGGATTTTTTTTTCGAATGTGACTGCGTTGTGCCTGTTTACAGCAGAGCTGCGTTCTTGCGCCGTTAGGCCGACACATCCGACTTCTGCGGGCATTTGTTGACCGGGTTAACCTTCCCGGAAACGTCCATTCAAGAAGAAAGCTGAGTTCATCATCCATCATATTCCCCCCCCCCCCCCCCCCCCCCCCCCCCCCATCTTGTCCTGTGCATAATATAACTTAAAACTATTTTCGTATGACAGCCTTGTCAAAATTTTCACTATCATAAGTCAGTTGTCCTGGGCATAACTAAAAACTATTCTCCTATAACAGTCTTGTCAAATTTGTCACTATCATAAGCCAGATGTCCTGCCTCAGTTTGATGTCCTGGGTAACATATCTATCCCATCCTGAATCTACATTGTGGTCCCCCTCTTCTCCACTTCCTCGGTACACCTCCCTACGTTGGGCGATTTTTCCAAGACATTGATGTCTTTCTACATGCCTAAAATATTTCATTTTTTAAAATCTTATTTGTCCAAGTCTTCTTCAATTTTGAATTCAATTTTCACTTCTTCTGTTGAACCAGTCTTCTTCATTTTTGAGTTCTGTATTGGATAGATCTGCCTTTTATATTTTGTTTCCTTGTCCATTTATTGTTTCATGTTTCTTTTCTCTAGCACTTATATTCAAAGGCAGATGTTTGCTTCAAAGACTGAGTTAGTCTTGTATTTCTGTAACAGGGAGCCTCTTCAGTGCAGTTGCTTGATGCTTGCCTGCTGGCACTATGGGCTTGGGTTTGAAACTACATTGGGGCAGATTTTTAAAATGTACCCAGCCTAAGATGGTTGCCAGGAAATGCTCTTGGAAGTTGAAGGTGGCCAGCTTGATACTACCCACATCACCCACTGAGTGCTGATAGGTTTATACAGATACGTGTCTAGCTCTATATTCTTAGTGCTTCTGAAGGTGTGCGCAAGTGTCGTTCACGTTACTTATTATTTCTGTAATGGGGAGTTAAATCAGCTGCTTTAAAAACCCGTGTTTCTAACGTGGTTAACTTCCCTTGTCCATTGTTTCAGAAAGATGTTTTCCTTCCAATGGTTCTATCTAGAATTATAACTACCGAGAGCGGTGACACTGTTTAGTAGTTAAACATTAACATTGATGGAAGATGTCCTAGGAAATGTACACATTTACAAGCGGTCTTGATGTTTTGTTTGTTCACTCGCTTTCAACTCGAACGGAGTCCACACACGTGCTAATACTTCTAGTGCAGTGGATTGATTTTACGTGTGGATTCACCTTCCCAACTTCCAGTGTCCTTCGCCATCAGGCGAGCCCACTCTGAGGTAATTTACAAGTGCTATATTGTATATAGCTGGTCTCTCTGGCTGAGGTGTTACAACACTTTCTCCGTAATTCCGTTTGTCACGCAGAGTCTCGTAGCGGGAGCGAGTTGGGAGCGGTTCGTCCCCCGCTGGTGACTTGCGGGACACTGAGCCGGCCGCTCAGAAATCAATGCCAAACTACTGAGCGTAATCTTGCCAAGAAATCAACAGACAGCTGAAAGATGCTGATGTTGACAGCGATGTCCTGTAAAGGATATGCGAATAAAAAAAAAATATTGTATATAGCCGGCTTCCTGGCTAGAGGTTAGCGAATTTTCTCCGTAATCTCGTATCAATCAATCAATCATGTGCCATGCCGGAAAGCGTTGGCGTTCATGACTCGCCATTTCACTCGATCACCAGTGTCGTGGATCAGCTCAGTGTTCCTGTCTCGTCCATGCCATGTGGCCAAGCCATCCAGGTATTTTATTCTCGGTCTTCCTCTTGGTCTGTTCCCTTCAATCTTGCCAGTTGTCACTAAGTTCTCCAATCCATTTCTTCTCATAACATGTCCAAAAAATTTTGACTGTCTACGTCTAATTTCTCTAATCAGTTTACGTTGTTCATTTGTCTCCTGTAGTACTTGGTCATTGGTTTTTCTGTCTGTCCATGGTATTCTTTGCATTCTCCTCAGAAACCACATTTCTGCAGCCATCAGATGCTTTTCAGCTTGACTGTCATTGTCCAAGTTTCACATCCATACAAAAGAACAGGCTCTATGTATCCCCTCAACACTCTTTTTCTCGTTTCAATTGACATCTTTTTATGGTCAGAATGTTTTTCATCTTGCTAAAGGCTACTTTCGCCATGGCGATTCTTGTTCTAATCTCTTCAAGGCATCTCCCATCAGATGTTATAACTGTTCCAAGATAATTGTACCGATTCACTTGTTGAAGAATATTTCCATTTACTTGTATATTACTTTGAGGCACTTCTTCCTTCCTACTGACAACCATAACCTGAGTCTTTTTACAATTTAATTCTAACCCCAGCTGCTCACTGTGTACAAAAACCGCATCTACTAATTGTTGCAGGTCCTGCGGATTGTCTGCAATTATACTGTATCATCTGCATATCTAATGTTATTGATGTTTCGTCCTCCAATGCTGATTCCATTGATATCCTCTACATTTCTGAAAATATTTTCACTGTACAGGGAAAAAAGATCTGGAGACATTACACATCCCTGCCTAACACCTCTCTTAATTGGCTGATAATGTCCCACTTCATTATCAATCCTTATTGCAGCTTGTTGTTTCCAATATATGTTTTTTTAGAAGTCTAATGTCTTTCCCATCAATTTGTAGATCTGCTAGCATATCCACCATACTGACATGTCTAACGCTATCAAAAGCCTTTGTATAGTCGATAAAGCAAAGATGTATATCCTTGTTTACTTCTATAGCACGTTCAATAACTGTTCGCAGCATATACACAGCATTCACTGTACCCTTTCCTTCTACAAACCCGCATTGTTCTTCCCCTATTTCAGGTTGTATCTTCTTCCTCATTCTTTGCATGATAATTCTTAGCAAAATCTTTGTGATGTGACTCATTATACTAATTGTTCTGTGTTGATCACATTCCAAGGTTCCTGATTTCTTTGGGATTGCAATAAATATAGAGTTACATAATCAGGAGGCATATCTCCAGTATCATATAATGTGTTCAGCAGTCTGGTGACTTGCTCTAGTCCAAATTCTTCTAAAGCTTTAATCATTTCTGTTGTGATGTTATCTGCACCGGGGGCCTTGCCAGCTTTCATATGCTTAAGAACATTTCGAAACCTCCATCTCCAAAATTGGCGGTCCTTCATTATTAAATCTAATATCATACTGTTCGTCTCTGTTATCATCATAAAGTTGTTTCATATAATCTGTCCATACCTTTTAGAATCTGGTCTTTTTCTATTATGATTTTGCCATCTTCAGTTTTTAGACACCCTGTTGATGTACTTGTTCTTTTATTAGTAAGTTCCTGAATTCTTTTTGTGCACTAATTTGGTGTTTTGACTGTTGTGTTGGCTTTCAATTTCTGAGCACTTTTCCTCAAGCCATTTTTCTTTTGCCTCCTTACATAATGTTCTGACTTGTCTGTGAATTTCTTAATATTTGACAGAATTATTTTTGTTGAGTCTTCTTGTTTCCATGAGGTGTAAAATTTCTGCAGTCATCCATTTCTTACGACCCACCTTCTTTAATTTTGGAATAGTTGTTTCTGCAGCCACATTGGTTGAATTCTTCAACGTTTCCCATTGATCATCCACATCCTGGAATAGGATCTCTAGATCGGACAAAATTTCAAATCTGTTCTGTACTTCTATGTTGAATTTGTTTTGTATTTCCTTGTCATTACTCAATGTACATAAATCATATTTAGTGTTTCCTGTTATATACTTGACTTTCTTCAACTTTATCCTCAATGTTCCTGTGAGTAATCTGTGGTCACTATAACAATCAGCACTGGGAACTGTTTTTGCTAGTGTTAATGCGTTTCTAAATCTTCTGCTAATCAGAATGTAGTCAATCTGGTTTCTAATCCTGCTATCTGGACTCCTCCATGTCCATAATCTTCGAGGGTGTTGTTTGAACCAGGTGTTTCCTACAATCATTTCCTGTTCTTTTGCCCACACTACGAGTCTGTATCCTCTTTCATTTCTCTCTCCTAAACCATAGTTTCCTACTGTGTACCTATCTCCTTGATTTCCTACTTTTGCATTGAAGTCCCCTATTATGATGTTTATTTCTGACTTTTTACATTTCTTTAAGGCAGACTCAATGTCGTTATAAAATTCTTCTACACTATCTTCACTGGATTCTCCTGTTGGGGCATATACTTGAATAATATTTATGCTAAAAGGTCTGCCACTTAACTTAACTAGTAGAAACTCTGGTCCGACACGGCCCATATATCCTTGAATAGATTTTGATGTTTTCGATCAGAATAATTGCCACTCCCCTATGACGATCTTTCCCCTCCAGAATAAATAATCTTGAAATCTTCCTCTATCTTGATGCCTGCTCCTGTCCATCTCGTTTCGCACATACCTAAAATATTAATTTTTCCCCCTTTCAATTGCTTGTTTTATGTTCTCTAATGTTCCGTCGTTGTTTAACGTCCTAACGTTCCAAGTTGCTAGTTTTAACGTCTCTGTCCTTGTCTTGCGATGATCGGTCTTTAAGCGAATCATGATATACTAGGCACTTTTTAAAGAGGTAGGTTTGCCGTTGCTTTCCTCTATGGCAGTGATCTTACTGATCGGTGACCGCAGCCATTGGCTCAAGTAGAGCTCTTCTGCCTGCCGTCGTATAATTCGAGACCATGACCCACAATATCTGTCGGCTGCCCTCAAAATTACATCCACCACCTGCCTTCCGTGGCTTCTTTTGAAAACTTCCAATAAAAGGAACACAATATAACATCACATAATCCAAAGGAAACACTATTCATGGGGAATCCAAAGGAAATCACACGAAATCCAATGAAAAAACACAAAATATCGTCCCTCCGAAAAGTGACGCTTCATCTTGCCGCCATTTTACCGGAAACGTATACGTGACGTGATATGTGACGTGACGACGTTGAGAATCAGCAGTGGTTCGAATCGCGTCGGTAACTTACGGGGTATGTGAGCCGGCCGCTCAGAAAGCAATGGCAAACTACTGAGCGTAATCTTGCCAAGAAATCAACAATCAGCTGAAAGATGCTGATGTTGACAGCAATGTCCTGTAAAGGATATGCAAACATTTTTTTAAAATATTGTATATGCCAGCTCCCTGGCAATGGGGTTACAGATGCAGTTCGTGATCCCGCATACCCGCGTTCGAAACACATCTACGCGTGATTTTGCAGCAGACTGCGTTGCGTTGGTGTTTTACGAAATGGTATAGTTACCGCTCGTTCAGAAAGCAATGGCAAACTACTAAACGTAAACTTGCCAAGAGATCACAACAGCAATAATACTGGTGTTGACTGCAACGCCATGTAAAGGATATGCAACTATATATTGTGTATAATTATTCAGCTTAAACTTGATCACAAATGATACATGATTGCCAATGTCCGCTTCAGACCAGGCACCCAAAGAAGAAGAAAGAATAATGTAATTATTATACTGGTTCAGGAGGTCAGCGTGGCTGATTGATTTAACACGCTTAAGATTTCTCTTCCGATTGCAGTGTAATACACACAAACGCAATCGCGCACACACACATACACACACACACACACACACACACACATATCCCAGCCTCGAGTAATAAACTTCACAGGCCATAATTAATAACCGAGGTGGACCATAAGACAAGTAAGTAGTCTCTGTTTTACGTGAGCAGCCAACATGCTCGTCAGTGCTGCTGAACCACATTTGTATTTCATAATTTAAAAAAGAAAGTTAGTTGTATATCCTTTACAGTACGTGTGCAAGTCAATACCAGCATTGTTTGCGGTTTGATTTCATAATAGTCTACTCAAAATGATACTCACAGACCCTAGCCTTACACTTTCTGAAATGTATAGATAAACACCCAGGCTAATGTTTTTGTTTGTATGTTTGTTTAAAACGTGTACACAAACAGAGACATACAGGGTAATATCTATTGAAACACGTAAACAGAGACACCTAGACTTTAGAAACATGTACACAAACAGAGACAATCCGGGTACCATCTTTTGAAACACGTACACAATCAGACAACCAGGGTATCATTCTTTTCAACACGTACGCAAACGGAGCGACAGGCTACATTTCATTTGAAACATACCCAAACAGAGACTGACACATATTTTGTTTTGTTTTTAAACACATATCCAAACAAAGACTGACGCTAAATTGTATTTGAAGCAAATACCCAAACAGAGACTGACGCTAAATTGTATTTGTAACATGTACCCTAACAGAGAATGATGCTAAATTGTATTTGAAAAACATACACAGAGACAATCAGTTTATCATGTTTTGAAACATGTACGCACACAAAGAGACTGAGGCTAAATCTGTTTTGAAACACGTACACAAGCAAAGACGTTCAGGCTAGTTTTCTTAAACGTATACACAACAGAGACAGTGTTTTCCAAACATACAAAACCAGCCGAATACAATATTTCTAGACAGCTAGAATGTAATTTTTAACTTGACTACCTGTAAATTCTTCTTCTGCTCATCCTTGCCCTCCCCCCTTTTTTTCCCTCCGCCTCCTTCTTGTTCTTCTTAAATTGCCTGATTTGGAGAGCAGACATCGACGATCATGACCTTGTCATCTGCTATTTTAAAGAATATGATGTCTAACTGTTTAAGCTTTGGAGATAATCTGTCCTTGCTTTCACCTGCTTCTCTTGCTTAGTATTTTCCGATTATAAACCCGATTTCTATATTTCACGCCATTTGTTGATACGCATACATTTTCCGTTTGTTTTTAATTTCGCTAAATATTTCAGTGAGTGAAATATCGAGGGGTGTCTAGTTGGTCATTCTTAGAAATACACCTGTTCCTATATCGAGGGGTGTCTAGTTGGTCATTCTTAGAAATGCACCTGTTCCTGCAGCGAGGCGCTGTCGCTATTTGGAGGTGTCAGATTCTAATCCCGGTCGTTAACTATAATTTTAAATTTTTATGTTGTCAGTGCGTCCTCTAGTCTCTAATTCTTTCTTGTACTTCTTTGAGGGCCAAATAATACATGTGTGTTTATTTATGACCTGTCGATGAGTAAAAGGTCTCCAGCGCTCAAAACCTTGTCATTTCTTTTCGTCAGTCCACAGTATTCTCAACATTTATAAGAAAGCTCACCTCCACTTCCCCCTGCCGTGAAAATACTAAATATAAATCCCCAAAGCATAGCAAAACTGATTATCTCGAAGTATTTGTTAGATTTAGAAATATCGGAGACGTTTTCTTGTACGCTGCTGTTCAAACTCGTTTATGTCGATTAGATTGTATTTATGCTGAAACGTTAGTGTAGAGATCCGGCTTTTATCATCTACCGTTTAGCTAACAGTACTCACAGATTGAAGTTATAGATAGGGGAAGCTCAAAGACTAGTTTTCGTCTTTTACTCGCTTGATTCTGACTGACGGCCTTGGCGCCAGTGTATGAACAAGGTCAATCTAAGTGACAGGCTTTTTTGGTAGGGGAGTTAAAATATGAACAAAATAAGAGAGAGAAAGAGAGAGAAAGAGAGAGAGAGAGAGAGAGAGAGAGAGAGAGGAGAGAGAGAGAGAGAGAGAGAGAGAGAGAGAGAGAGAGAGAGAGAGAGAGAGAGAGAGAGAGCTCATATTTTACAATACAAAATACATTGGTATAAAAAAGCTGACAGAGGAATAGTGTGAAATAATAAGACGGGTTTTAATGTTATGAATATCCCTCGCCCCCTACTTTCACTTATGATTGTTGCATTCACATTAGCACGTACACTGCAAAATATTGCAAAATATTTCTCCTGGAGAGAATGATGCTGCAGGGAGTGACCAGGGGATCTGGCCGACACTCAGTATTTTTGAGGAAAGGCCAGACAGACACATAATCAGACGGCTGCTGGTATCATTATTATTTGGACTCCTCTCTGGATGTTGGAGATGAGGGCGGAGCGCGTATGATAATATCCCGAGTGCTATGATGTTGATTTTGAACTCATCACAAGGCCATATGGTTCTAGACCAGTGGTTCTCAACCTTTTTTGGTCCATGCACCCCTTTACCATTTGTTCAGAATGTCACCCCCTCCCCTTTTTCGTATTTCCTCCCTATAATTCCCCCACCCCGCCCCTACACAGTATACGTAAAAATGGAAGTTAAATTTAATAACACATATTAGAACAAGTCTAGTCGTCTACATAAAATGTGATGTGCGGGTCTTCGTAAGTTATAAAACGAATTTCAGAAGGGCGAGAAGTACAGAACCGTAAGGTATGGAGGGAAAAACAAAATCAAGTAATTGGGGGGGGGGGGGGGGAATTCCCCACCAGTTGAGAACCACTGTTCTAGACTCTGTAAATAAACCTGAAGTTTGATGCTAACTATAATTTCCTTTGACTTCCACAAATTCTCAGTGCTATAGAATGCCCTCTTGCCTTTTGTATTGTTATTTTCATATCTGTACCTTTTATATTGTTATTTTCATATCTGTATCTGTTCGCCCATCTTTGCCTACATAGATATCTAGGTAGGTGTATGATTCGCAGGTACGCATGGCTGATAGGGTAAAAATACGTGTTCTTAAACATCCAGTGTGCTGATGCCGAGGTAAGCGGACCAACCCCTTCTCCGGACAGTTGGACTAAAATGTTGACCTGTCGTTCTTGACTTGGGGACGTAAATTACAAGTACCTCTGAAGTCGGATTGGGTTCGCCTGATGGCGAGGGACACTGTTAATATAGAAAGCTAATCCACACGCAAAATTCAGCCCATCACTACTACAAATGCCGGTCTTCTTGGCCTAGGGAGAAATTACAAGTACCTCTGAAGTTGGAGTGGGTTCGCGTGATGGCGATGGGACACTGTTAATATGGAAAGCTAATAATCCACATGCAAAATTCATCCATCACTACTAAAAATGACGGGCTCCCTGGCTTAGGTGTTAACGTCTTCCTCCGTAATCCCGTATATCCACGTGAGGAACGTAACCTGTGCGAGAATCGGTAGCGGTTCTTGCCGCGTTGGTAACTTACGGGGTATGTGAGCCAGTGGCTCAGAAAGCAATGGCAAACTACTGAGCGTAATCTTGCCAAGAAATCAACAATCAACTGAAAGATGGTGATGTTGACAGCGATGTCCTGTAACGAATATGCGAAAAAAAAAAACCTGCTATAAATAGCTTGAGTTCAAAGCGAGCGAGTGCAGGACAAAAAAAATGATATATGATTGCACCTCTTGAAGTGAACATTCACCAATGGAGATCGGGTTATTCATTGCTTGATTTACCATCATTATATTTCTTTCCCTTACGAATTGTTTAAACTGATTGTTATGACCTCCCTTCTCTTGCCAGAGAAGGTCAACCAGAGAGACGAATGGAGACGGACTGTATCTGCAGCAAAGAACCTCAATGGCTCGGAACGCTGAAGAAGAAGAAGAAGAAGAAGAAGAGAAGAAGAAGAAGAAGAAGAAGTTATGACCTCCCACCTAATGTGTTTATTTTATTTTGCACCCGATCGTCGCCATTCCTTCCCTGTTAATGTATGAAAATAGGCCGAAATGTGTGTTTGTAAGTCTAAGCCATTTGTGTAATTCTGTGTGGAAACTGATTAGAGACATTAGACATAGACAGTCAACATTGTTTGGGCATGAAATGAGAAGAAATGACTTGGAG
>JACEFZ010013112.1:0-20557 GCA_014155875.1 Cepaea nemoralis
TAGGAGGCCAAAGAAGAATAGTCAAAAACCCACAGAACTAGTATCGTCAGCAGCTACACACTATGAGTGAGATTACTGGTGAGGGGATCCCAGCTCCAATGGACTGAATGGTTGCATGTGCTACTCTGTTAGCTAACTAGGCGGTCGAAATCAATCAAATCAAATCAACTTTATTAGGGTCACAAATTGGGCGCGCAGGCCCGTCTTACATTCGGCCCTTCCAATCATTCGTCTTTCGTTCATCAAGAGCATTATACATTTACATAGGAAGAAAAATAAACATTGTGAAATGAATGTTGTAAACATAAACAAGGCTAATTACCATGTTATGAGGCCCATCTCCACCTACCCATACATCACCCCACCCACACAACACGCCCACCTACCCACACACACGCGCACCAAGGGACACATACACACCCCACCTACCCACAAACACGCACACCAAGGGACACATACATACCCCACCAACCGACCCATCCCCCTCCCAAACATCCCCCACCCGCACACACTGCCCTCACCTGATCCCCAACCAAAACACACTCGCCACCCACAAACATTCCCCCACCAACCCACACATCCCACGCCCATCCACATACACATCCTAACCCACACATCCTCTCCCCACCCACACCTCAAACCACCCATCCCCCAGCCATATCTTTATCGACAACATATTCCCCACCCATGCACACAATCCCCCACCAACCCACACATCGCACATCCACTCACACATCCCCAAAACCATACACACAAATCCCCACCAACTAACATGTCCCCCCCCCCACACACACACACACACACACACACATCTCCCTAACCACCCATACATCCCCAATCCACTCACACACACCCCACCACCCACACATACAACTTCCACACTCCCACACATGCCATAACCTAATCCCCCACCACACAATCCCCCACCCGCACATCACATACACCCCCTACCACGCACTATTCCCAACCCCACGCACCACACACACACATCCCTCACCAACACATCCCCACTTACACACCACACACATATCCCCCACCCAGATACCACACAATATTCCCACCCACACCCACACAGATACCCTTACCCATCCACCCCACATACCCCCACTCACACACCACAAAAATCCCCCACCCACACACAATACCTCACCCACACAATATCCCCAACCAACACGCCACTCACCTCTCCCCACCCACACACGCAGTCCCTACCCGTCCACCAACAGACACTCACTCACGCAAACATCCTCCACTACGCACCCCCACACACCCACCCCATTCAAACATCTCTCGATCACAATACCCCTACCCACACACACCCTCCACCCACTCACACATCCCACCCCAACACATACAACTCCCTCACCCACCTACACATCCCTAAGCCACTCACACACCCCCACCCACACATTCCCCATCCACAAACACACATCTCCCACCCACACACCCCAGATACTTCCCCCAACCACCACAATCCCCTACTCACCCACACATATACCCCACCCATACGCACATTCCCCGCAACCATCACACACATCCCCCACACCACACACTATCCTCCACCCATACCACCACAAACATACCCTCCACCCACACATCATTCACACATCCCCCACCAACACACCGCACGCATATCTCAAACCCACACACCATACACTTCTCCCTACCCGCCCTTGCATCCCCAATCCACCCAACACAATCCCCTACCCACACAACCCCGCCTCCCACACATACTTCCTCAAACCATCCACACATCTCCACCCACATAAACACACATCCCCCGCATCCGTCCCATACACATATCCTCCACCCATACACACATCCCCCACACCCATTCCAACACCCCTACTTTCACCCCCACACATCCATCCACACATCCCACCAACACCCACAAATACCACTACCACCAAAACCCACAAACCCCAACCCATCCAAACGCATACCCACACCCACACAACCCCCACCCACACATATCCCCACACTCACACACATCCTCCACATACACTCACACTTCCTCACATCTAGACACATACAAAATGTCTCACGTTAGTATTGAAACTAGTATGAACAAACTCCCACACTTTACTCACACACATACACTGACACTTGTCATGAGCAGTCTCATAAAAATGTTAAACATGGAGAAAAATGTTTACATTAGATGTATGTGACGTAAAAATAGTGATGCTTTCTCTCTCTCTCTCTCTCTCTCTCTCTCTCTCTCTCTCTCTCTCTCTCTCTCTCTCTCACACACACACACACACACACACACATTCACTCTCACGCTCACACATTCACTCTTCCGCTCATTCACTCTCACGCTCACTCATTCACTCTCACGCTCACTCATTCACTCTCCTGCTCACTCATTCACTCTCCCGCTCACTCATTCACTCTCCCGCTCACTCATTCACTCTCCCGCTCACTCATTCACTCTCACGCTCACTCGTTCTGTCTCTCATTCACACTTACTGACTCTCTCACTCAAACTACAGTAACGAACATGAGTTTATATTATGCATGATAAAATCAAATGGTATTTAACTGATAATATGACAGATGAGAATACACAAACATATGGATTCGCGTGTTACATAACATGCGTGTTACACGACATGCATCAGCTCAGCTCTCTCTCTCTCTCTCTCTCTCTCTCTCTCTCTCCTCTCTCTCTCTCTCTCTCTCTCTCTCTCTCTGTATTCTTTCATATACACACTCACACGCATGCGCACGCTAACACACACACTAACACATCAACTCTCCCACTGTCTCACTCTCTAACACACAATCCTTCACACACACACACACACACTCACTCTCTCAATCACACTCTCTCACACATACACATACACATGCACATGAACGCATGCACGCACGCACACACTCCCTCACTCACTCTCACACATACACTTACGAATGCATGCACTGACACATTCCCCCACCATTTCTAGCTCAATCACTCTCTCCACACACGCACGTGCGCACATACTCTCTCCCTCTCTCTGACACCCCACTTTCTCTCTCTCTCTCTCTCTCTCTCCTCTCTCTCTCTCTCTCTCTCTCTCTCTCTCTCTCTCTCTCTCTCTCCCTCTCTCTCTCTCTCTCTCGCTCCCACACGCACACACATATATAGTGAACAATTATAGTTAAACAATTATAATGAACAATTATACTGAACAGACCTGTCGATGTGAATGAAGCAGCAGTCGCAGTAAATGAAAGTTAAGATGTTGTTATTTTCAGAGTAGGGAAATATTGTAATCAGTCTGTGAGAACAGTCTTCAAGCATTAAGATATCCTAAACAATCAAGAATAACCTAGAATGGCCATAAAGAGAGGCCACGGGAGCTACCAAAGATTGGACTTTAAAATGTTAGTTGCTTGTCATATACAGGACGTTAAGTCAATTGTAGCATTATTTGGCTGTTTGTGATTCCTGGGCAAGTTAATGTTCAGTAGTTTTGCCGTTAATGTCTGAAAGACCGGCACTCATCCCATTGTATGTAAACCAAAGTAAAGAGGTTTGCTTCCAAACCGCCCGCTGCCTGTTTATGTTTTTCTTATTTTTAAGCAGACCTGTTTAGAGTGACATCTGCATCTCAGGTCTGGCATGAAAATGTAAGTTTAACTATTGTATATCAATCAAATCTCGTATCAGGAAAAGACTATGGGTGTGTGAAATCCTGGGACCACAATAGTTTCTAAGACAGAGCACGGAGGAATTGCCGTCAGAGAATATCGAGCAATGACTTTTCTATTTCTCTTTGACGTGTGTGTCTCTCCTCCCAGTCTGTTCAAACTCTCCCTGTTCTATATTTTGTTATTTATTAGTCAATGTTAACATGGTATAGAATGTAATAAACTATCCACGGTTGTGGTACATGAGAGCAAAAACATTGTTGTAATTGTAACAACACTGAAGATTTGTTTCTGCTTAGGGAATGTACTTTAGTTGTCATACGGAAGACTACCAGCGCGGGTGGATTCTGGCTTCGTCCTTCAATAAGGCTTTCTTCCGCTGCTGAACGCATCAATCAGTTGGATAGCTTGGGCACATGTCAATATCGAGACACCACTGACCTGATCTACGTCTGTCGTGGTAGTGGGAGATGGCGAAATATGTAACACACGCTTATCCACCCTTCCATCATGTGCCATGCCGATAAGCGTGGGCGGTCATGTTTTGCCATCTCACTTGATCACCAGAGTCGTGGATGAGTTCCGTGATTCTGTCTCGACCATGCCACGTGGCCAAGCCATCCAGGTATTTACTTCTCGGTCTTCCCCTTGGTCTCGTCCCTTCGATCTTGCCAGTTGTCACCAAGTTCTCCAATTCATTTATTCTCATAACATGCCCCAAAAATCCCGACTACCTACGTCTAATGACTCTAATCAGTTTACGATCTTCATTTGTTTCTTGAAGGACTTGCTCATTAGTTTTTCTGTCTGTCCACACGCTTATAGCACATGATAATGACAACTTTTCAGCCTGTTTATTATGTTTGATATGAACATTCTAATATAACACGTAGAATCTGACAGACACAGAAATGGACGCTTCCACTGTGAACAACTCTGAAACAGATCAGTATCTAGGTCATGGTATCCACGTTAGTTAGCTGGCCTGGAAGCGATCAACAGCGGGGAAAGTGTGGGGTCTTCGCTTGGTCCTTCAACAAGACTTTCGTCCGGCGCTGATTCCTGAGCGCATGATTTGTAACAGCGAGGACACTATATCCCAGGCTTCCGTCAAGGACAGCACATCCCGTAGTGGCTGCTATTACTTGATGGTTGGTGATCAAGTAAGGAGCTGACTCGTTTCGGCTATCTTTCCCCTCCAAGTCCGGCTCGCTAGCCTGCAGGATTGTTCGAGATGTGAATGTGACGTCCTGGCTCTACAGATCCCTCTGTTTGTCTGATGATGCCTGCAGGCTCGTCCGAGACAAGGAGTTTTGAGTCTGCCGTACCCTAAGTCCCGGCTCCAGACAGTCCCAGATCATAAACCAATACTTTGAACGAAAGCCTGGGCTATAACATCCTTTAACAACAGCTGCAGGTCAAAACAGGGGAAACCACATCTACTGTATCTGCCCAGGAGTCAGACAGCCAATATCTATCAGCGGCCAAAGTGACCAAGTCAGGAGGGCGGCAACAATGATGTTGTATTAAAATATGGTTTTGGAAAATTGTTTGAAGTTATGTTTTAGAAATGATCCTTATACTTAAGATACTTAATCTCCTTTTCAGCGTTATTCCTGTCTTAATTCTCTAGTAGGTAACGTTGATGTTCAATTATACATTAAGTTCTATAGTCTCTGAAAATATAATTCATACCTTATCTGCACAATATTAACATGTAATATCCAATATTGGATGTACAAAACGAAAAACTGATGACGGGTTCGAATAACACGATTACACATTTGTTTCAACTTTACTTGCAAGTCAAACTGCAAACAAAAACTAATACTCAGTCTCTCTCTCTCTCTCTCTCTCTCTCTCTCTCTCTCTCTCTCTCTCTCTCTCTCTCTCTCTCTCTCTCTCTCTCTCTCTCTCTCTCTCTGAAATTAAATAAATGTAAATGTTGCATGTTAATGTGTATTGCTATGAGACAGTTGTTTAAGTTCTCATACATCATTTTCATGTTGAAGAAAAAAAACACACACTCAGTAAATCTAGAAGGGCACTGGTAAGTTGAATGTTTGGACACATTACGATAAGAAATAAATTAGAAAACTTAATAACAACTGGTAAAATCGATGGGAAAAGACCAAGGACAAAGCAGACAGATAAATAATTGAATGGCTTGGACACATGTCATCATCGAGACAACACAGACCTGATCCAAGTCTGTCGTGGTTGAGGGAGATGGCGAACTATGTAGCATGCACTTATCGACATGGCACATGATGGTAATGATAACCTTTCAACCGATTTATAATATTTGACATGAACATTCTAATATAGCACACATGATGGTAATGATAACCTTTCAACCGATTTATAATATTTGACATGAACATTCTAATATAGCACACATGATGGTAATGATAACCTTTCAACCGATTTATAATATTTGACATGAACATTCTAATATAGCACATAGAATCTAACAGACACAGGAATGGGAGCTTAGAATGTGAACAACGCTGAAACAGATCTGTATCTAGGTCATGTTATGCACGATAGTTGGCCTGGAAGAAATCAACCGCGGGTAAAGTGTGGGGTCTCCGCTTGGTCCTTCAACAAGACTTTCGTCCGGCGCTGATTCCTGAGCCCATGACTTGTAACAGCGAGGAACTATATCCCAGGCTTCCGTCAAGGACAGCACTTCCCGTAGTGGCTGCTATTGCTTGATGGTTGGTGATCAAGTCAGGAGCTGACTCGTTTCGGCTATCTGTCCCCTCCAAGTCCGGCTCGCTAGCCTGCAGGATTGTTCGAGATGTGAATGTGACGTCATGGCTCTACAGATCCCTCTGTTTGTCTGATGATGCCTGCAGGCTCGTCCGAGACAAGGAGTTTGAGTCTGCCGTACCCTAAGTCCCGGCTCCAGACAGTCCCACACCATAAACCAATACAGTGAACGAAAGTCTGGGCTATAGCATCCTATAACAACATGTGCAGGTCACGACAGAGGAACCCACATCCACTGTATCTGCCCAGGAGTCTAGACAGCCGATAATCATCAGCGGCCAAAGTGACCAAGTCAGGGGGTTGGGAACTGTGACGTTGTATTATAATATGGTTGTGGAAAATTGTTGTTAGTGTTTATACTTGATCTACCTTTCAGCATTATTCCTGTCTTAATTTTCTAGTAAATAATGATTTTCAAGAATAAATTACGTTCTTTATTCTCTGGAAATATAATTCATACTTTATCTGCACATTATTAACATTTAATATCCAACATCTAATGTGTCGACTGAAGGCTGGCATGAATAAGACGATTATACACATGTGTTTTAACGTAACTACCCAGCCACACTCAACATAACGACTAATGAACACTGTATCTCTCTCTCTCTCTCTCTCTCTCTCTCTCTCTCTCTCTCTCTCTATCTCTCTCTCACTCTCTCTCTATCTCTCTCTCACTCCCTCTCTATCTCTCTCTCTCTCTCTCACTCTCTCTCTATCTCTCTCTCTCTCTCTCACTCCCTCGGAGAGATAGAGAGTGAGAGACAGAGAGAGAGAGAGATAGAGTATTATGTGTATCTAAATTAACGTCTATTAGTGAGTTTGCGATTGTCAGAGTATATATGTATGTGAGGGAGTGTGTATGTGTGTGTCTTTGAGTAGGTGCATAACTGTGAGAGTGTGTGTAAGTAATATAAGTATGTATGCAGGTATGTATGTATTCATGCATGTTCGTGTGTACGTGTGTCTGGCTGCCCGCTTGTTTCATAACATGGCATTATGCATTGTATGTGTTCACAAATTTCATTTCACAATGGATTTTTTTGCTTGTGACTATATATTACATCATACAGTGAGAACTATAGTGTTCATGTTTTGTGCAAAACACATACTAATGTTAATTAGTGTTTTTTTAATTAACCGAATTCAGCGACCACGACACTTCAAGGCAGGTGAACGGCGCTAAAAGGAAGATAAATCAGTTTGGAGACGGAATACTCTTGATTGATTGAAACTTTACAGCATTTGAAAATATACTTCACTGTGTAGGTGGCGGAGGCTGTATTGAGCTGTCGTTCATATCTCCATCGCTTCCATTGTACAGATGAGATATGATGTGATGACCTCTTCATCTGAAACGCCACTGTTGATGTGATACAAGCAGTACTAGGTTGTTCACGAACACATCGCAGCAGTCATTATGCAAATTGGACCCGCTGTGGTCGGTTGTTATAAAGCTCTCAATCGCAGACGTCATCGTCCGGATAGGACAGGCTGTACTGGGTTGCAATGAGCTCACCGTCGTAGACGTCATAATGTAGGTGGGACCAGTTGTGCTGGGTTGTCATAGCGCCATAGCAGTGGTCATTATACAAATGTGCAGACTATTGGAACTGGCTGTACGGAGTTGCTACAAAGCTCTTCATCGGAGAAACCAGTGTGTAGGCCCAAAACGAGTCGATGACGGTGGCTTTTGGTGCTGTAGTTACTGGCCTTCCGTGTGCATATCTGAGGACAAGTAGTGTTAAGAGCTTTCATCTGCTTTTTAATGTTACATCTTAATTGCATTTATTGACAAAGTTACCATTAAATACATATAAACAACTTTCACACACAATCAAGCTATGGCTTGTAATTATTATCCAAACTCAAGCTTCATTATGTTGCTTGGTGGTCAGCATGGCCGAATAGGTATGGGTGCTCTCACTTGAGCTTTGGATGTGCTGATGTCGAGGCAGAGGGTTCAAGCCTGTCACCAGTCAGTTGGACTAAACTACTGACCGCTCGTTCTTGACTTTGGGACGTAAATTATCAGTACGTCAGAAGTCGGAGTGGGTTCGCCTGATGGAGTGGGATACTGACCATAGGGAAATTTAGCCCACACGAAAAAATCAGTCCTGTGCACTAGAAGTAGTAGCAAGTATATGGACTACGTTTGAGTTAAAAGGGAGCGAAGGCAAAAAAAAAGTACATTGTTTCGTATATAATGTGTCCTTCATGAACACAGCTTCAAAATATCTACCTTGAGCATCGTTAGTGCCTCAACAACTACTGGCCCTGTTGACACCAAAAAAAAGTACATTGTTTCGTATATAGTGTGTCCTTCATGAACACAGCTTTAAAATATCTACCTTGAGCATCGTTAGTGCCTCAACAACTACTGGCCCTGTTGACACCAAAAGATGCGTTCGCTCGTTGTCTTCCACTCCAGCATCATTCAGAGTATATCCCATATGCCGGCATCTGTGACAAATGGGTAGCGAGTGCGACTCGCAATCCCTCATACCGAACTCGGAATTAACTATATACGATTTTGAATCAAACCGTCTTGTGTTGATAATCACAGACAGAAAATACTGATGTTGGGTGCGACGTCCTGCACAACACAAGCAACAAACTTGTATTCAACATCCCAAGTCAGGAGGGCCGCTGAGGTGCAGAGCTAACTCGCTTGCCTGTCGACCCGGTAGTGATTGGTTCGACATTGCAAGAGATTTAAAATTAACATGGGTGTCCAAATCGACCCAGTATTAAGTGGGCACAAGGATATGTGCTTAGACCTAAAGTTGGCCGGCGACATATTAAACCACATAACCTTCTATATGTGGATTCGTCTATATAAATATGGAGCTAGACACATATACCCAGATCACATACGAGCGAGTAAACCGGCTCTTTACTTAGCTACGTCCTTCTAACGTGTGGTGCGGTATCCATAGATACTATCATGTGGTGACGTAGAGGTTTTGAGGATGTATGTGGCGTGCCACTAGATACCCCAGCTAGCCGTGAGGTGAGCAATGGGTTTAAATATCTTCTGCGGTGTACACAGAACCACAGGCGAGTCATCTTTCTGTCTGACATCCTCGTAGTTCACTGTTGAAGTATGGCCCTTCGCGGAACCCGAACTAAACTGGCAGACGATATCGAAGCAGGTGGAGCCCACCCAAAACATGAGATGTTCAGAACCCACTAGCTTGTGGTATACTGTCTCGGGCCCATCAACCCACTTCTGATCATGGGTTACACGAGCTAAGGTGTCAGCTGAACCAGTCTAACGAGGGATTGAAGAGCTGTCATTGGAGAGCCATAATGACTCCATAGGGCAGTGCTTCCCAAACTTTGCACTTTCGCGGACCGACATACAATTTTCTTTTCAAATGTCAAAACTACATTTAGGTCTTCTTGTAAAGGTGTATATACTCGTACACACCGATATTAATGAACACCAATATAAAATAAAAATAAAATATAATACCAGTCAATGACACACATTCACGTGTCTAAGCAATCAGTCATTGACAAACATTCACTTGTCTGTGCAACCAGGTATTGACAAACAATTATGTATCTATGCAAACAAACATTGACAATGTCTATGCAACCAGTCATTGACAAACATGCACGTGTCTATGCAAGCAGACATTGATAACATTCACATGTCTATGCAATCAGTTAAATACAACCATCCACGTCTATCAAACAAGTTATTGATAACCATTCACTCGTCTGTGCAGTCAGGCATTGACAAAAATGCACATATTTATCCATGTTTTTATCATTAACTACACTTTCGGATAATCCCACGAGTGCCCCTACCAACCACCCCCGCCCACCCCGTCTCCATCCCCCTGTGGACCTCACAAGGAGAATCTCAACACCATCTCAGCAATCCGTAATAACAGTCAAGCTCCAAATGTGTGTCAACCAGAAACCGACTTGCCATAACTTATTCTGTTGTGAGTCAGTTTTCACATTTTACAATACCGGTGTTTTCTACCCCAACATCCTGTGCCATGCCGATAAGCCTGGGCAGTCATGCTTCGCCATCTCACTCGATCACTAGAGTCATGTCTCAGCTCCGTGTTCTTGTCTCGACCATACCACGTAGCCTAGCCATCCAGGCATTTACTTCTCTGCCTTCTCATTGTTCTTTTCCCCTCAATCTTGCCAGTTGTCACCAAGACCTCTAATTTATTTCTTCTTGAAATACTTACATTCTACAACATACAGTTAATACTTTACTTACATTTTACAACACACAGTTAATACTTTACTTACATTTTACAACACACAGTCAATACTTTACTTACATTTTACAACACACAGTTAATACTTTACTTACATTTTACAACACACAGTCAATACTTTACTTACATTTTACAACACACAGTTAATACTTTACTTACATTTTACAACACACAGTTAATACTTTACTTACATTTTACAACACACAGTTAATACTTTACTTACATTTTACAACACACAGTCAATACTTTACTTACATTTTACAACATACAGTCAATACTTTAATTACATTCTACAACAAATAGTTTATACTGGGCACTTACCTGAAACCGAAATGTACAAGTTGTCCTTTAAATAATAACACCTGTTCAAGGCGCCTTTGCAAACAATCGGTATTCTTTACATTCAACTTGTGATACGTCTATTCCTGTATGGGTCACACACACGATGATTCACATGCGGTCTTCACCGCTCCCACAGAGTTCTCGAAAGTCGGCCGTTCTTGACAATTAACAATCATATTTCTGAAGACGTTTTTAACAGAGTTCTTCTCTAATGCGTCGTTGCAAATGGCCTTACATTAACAATTAAGAATCATATTTCTGAAGCCTGTTTTAAATCAGACACGTACATACTAGCGTCAAGTGAATACGAACATTTAGACCGGGTGAATGTAAGGTGTGATTGGATTTTCCGATGATCTGACTGCGCGATTGACTTGCCGAAACTGAGTGACTTCTGTTTCATGTTTCACCACTATATTTGTTTACATGTTTATTCACAGGTGACTTCTAGCTGTGTTTTCACTTGCTGCCTCTTAACCTACATAAATGAGATGTAAACGTTACTCAGTTTTGTAAATTTGTGTAAACTGTCTACACATTTATTTAGAGCAGAAGAAAATAGACGGGACATAATTCCACAAGGTGAAGATAATTCACTCAAATATTAATAATATGAGGACGGCATTGAGGAAGTTGCAGGAAACTGCAAAAGATAGACGTTACGTAAGAATCAGTACAGGGCACAAATGGCTGAATTACCTGACACTGAGAATTGAATTCAGATGTGTCAAGAACCAACGTCTCAACACTTGGGACATTGTCACACGCGTTCCGTTCCAAACTTCAGCCCAAGCGAAGCGTCCCAATAATGATGGTACCAGCTGCAGTCTGATTACGTGCCTGTATGGCCAGTCCTCGTAGCGCTGAGTGTCGGCCAGAGCCGATGGTTACTCTCTGCAGTACCATTCTCTCTAGGTCAGTAGTTCTCAACCGGTGGAAGGAATTAAGATTATTTCAAGATAGCGTTAACACAAGAACCAATTACTTGATATTGTTTTTCCCTCCACACTTTACGGTTCTGCAATTTTCACTCTGCTGAAATTCGTTTTATAACGTAAGCAGACCTGTAAATCATGTTTTATGTGGACGTCTAGACTTGTTCTATTATGTGTTATTAAATTTAGCTTCCATTTTTACGTATACTGTGTAAGGAGGGGGGACGAGGGGATTTATATGGAGGAAATACGAAAGGGGAGAATGACATTCTGAACATATGGTGAAGGGATGCATGGGTCAAAAAAGGCTGAGAACCACTGCCCTATATGATAGTTCTTGTAGTAGAGTACCAACATTCTTCCACATATATCTTTTATACTAATTTTAATTACTGTTAACATCCACATTTCCCAGTGCTATAAATACTTCTTTAGACTTATCTAACTGCAATCGATCAGTAATAATTAGAACGCTCTGCACACAATCTACAAGGTCTTTCAGTGTACAAAGTTGATCAAGATCGGGGTGCTGTCGGGTGTGCGGGTGACACACCAGATCTTATTATCATCATAGGACGCTGATTTGTTTGGGTGGAGAGAGGAAAATGGCGGCGAGGCAACAAGAGTATGTATTGTTCGCCTAGTGAAAGGCCTTCCCACGGCAGATGGAAGTTATAGTTATTGATTATGGTAATAAACACTGGGATATGACTAGTCCTTGGAGTATAGAGTTGTGTCAGGGATCACAGAGGATGTGTGTACAGAATGAGATAGGGTCGTCACATAGCGTAGGCTTGGATGTGATAGGGTCATCACATGTCGTAGGCTTGGATGTGATAGAGCCGTCATGTGTCGTAGGCTTGGATGTGATAGGGTCGCCACATGTCCTAGGCTTGGATGTGATAGGGCCGTCATATGTCGTAGGCTTGGATGTGATAGGGTCGTCACATGTCGTAGGCCTGGATGTGATAGGGTTGTCACATGTTGTAGGCTTGGATGTGATAGGGCCGTCATATGTCGTAAGCTTGGATGTGATAGGGCCGTCACATGTCCTAGGCTTGGATGTGATAGGGTCGCCACATGTTGTAGGCTTGGATGTGATGGGGCCGTCACATGTCCTAGGCCTGGATGTGATAGAGCTGTCACATGTCGTAGGCCTGGATGTGATAGGGCCGTCACATGTCCTAGGTCTGTGATGTTTTAGGGTCGTCACATGTCGTAGGCTTGGATGTGATAGAGCCGTCACATGTCGTAGGCTTGGATGTGATAGGGTCGACACATGTCGTAGGCCTGGATGTGATAGGACCGTCACATGTTGTAGGCCTGTGATGTAATAGGGCCGTCACATTTCGTAGGTCTGTGATGTTATAGGGCCGTCACATGTTGTAGGTCTGTGATGTTATAGGGCCGTCAAACGTTGTAAGCCTGTGATGTAATAAGGCCTTCAAATGTTGTAGGTCTGTGATGTAATAGGGCCGTGTCACTTGTTTTCCCGGGAGAGAGTTGGAATCAACAAGCACATCTTCAAACTTATTATCTGTTGGGATTATTGACTGACTTTTGTCTACACCCCTCCCTTCTGTCTTCCCTTCCATATATCTACTTCTGTCACTCTCTCTATTATTCTATCAACACATACTCTGACAACATTTCCTTTCAACATATAATAAAAGATTTATTAATAAAGAAAACTATGTCCGGTGTGTGTATGGATATTGTCTGTGTAGTTGCTATTGTATTCTATGGTTGTGGACAGAATGAACTCAGAATGTCTATCAGCTGTATCTTCTCGCCAGTCATTCTTCACGATTACAGGACATCACATCAAACAGGACAGAGCTCACCCGGGATGATCCGTAGGCTTGAATCTGATGGTAAATCCGTTTGTGAAATGAAAACAAACTGTTCATCACTGATTCACCGTATTGCTATAAAAGTCCCGTAAGTTTATGACTGTGCCCAAATCGGGTTCATGATATTAAGTATCCATCATCAACAAAAGAAAACACCACATTGTCAATGTTCTTCCTATTGTCTATTATGATTATCACTATTGTCTTTGTCTATTCCTTCTACCCTATGTATGCACGTCGTATGTATGTTGAAGTCTCTGCTTGCCCCACCTTAACATCTTTTTCTGTTTAGGAGCCCCGTGGTATATGCGTGTTAGCATACAGTCTTCTGTATTTTTCTTGATGTTAGTATTTGTTCATCTGAACGAACTATTTAGGTTCTTTCTGGATCTAAGTATGTACTTTATTGGTTTACGTAGAGTAGGTTTTTCTTTCTTCTCTAATGTCCCTAGAAACTGGGAACCTTATACACATCTCTGTTCCTATATAGAATTAATGTAGATCCACGAATCGAAATTAATCCTCAGCCAAGCACTTTATCCCATTATAAAGGAGGATATTTCTTTTCATTACAGGACACATAATTCTATCTTTCCGTCCAGTTGGGGAACACACACTAAACTCACACAAAGACGTGGCCACTCTCTTTAGATCATCTTTGTCCCATCGTCCTTGACATTGCTGGACAAAGCAAATTCAGACTTCATTATCCCTGGTCAGTGGAAAATTCCAGATCTGGGCTTTTCCGTATATCCCTACCTCCAGAACGCAATAGACTGATCCATGATACTGTCTGTCTTTGTAGCAAACTAATTTTTCCACTCTCCCGGTCACCTGTATAGTAGTCGACTCTCCCGCCTTGACCTATATACATATGCGCTGGTCAATCCGTTGTGTTTTATCCTTCTGTTTCATTAACCCTTCTACTCCCTGGGTATTCGCTGCATACAGTCGTCGATCTGGGATTCACTAACATGCAGCATTTCATGACATAGGCCCCCTCTTAAGAGATTAGACCGCGTCGAATCTTTCTCGCTGTAGGTTTGATTCCCATGATCCACAATCCTAATCTTCTTCCTCCGGAGCTGGATGTCTGGATAAAAATTCTGCTCCTACATTCTCCTTTCCAAGGATGTATTCCACTGTGAAGTGGTATGGTTGCAGCAACATCGTCCATCACATCCACCGTGCGTTGAGCTTCTGCTAAGTCGCTATTAACATCACGTGTTGATGATATGATTGGATCCTCACATGCTCACTTAATTATCCAGTAGGCGCTCTAATTGACACCCTACTATACTACTAACGACTGAAACTAGTGTTGGCTCCTCGCTCCTGTACGTTCAGTCGACCTACTTTCGACTTGCGTCAGCGACGGCTCACAATACAAACGGATTGTCCCATCCTGATTGTAACACTGCTTCCATGTCCTCTTGGTTTTCCCCGGCTTTTCCTCTGGGGATGTTCCGCCTCGTCCTCGTCGGACCGAGTCGTCTTTCCCAAACCTCCTGGGCTTTTGCTTCCAGGACCATCTTGGGCGATGTTGTATCTGGTCAGCCAATCTTTGGTTGGAGTCCTGGGTAATTCTCGTTTTTCCCGACGTTACCCACCCCTTCTGAACTTGGTTACCGGTGAAACTTTCACTCTTGTCCTTTCCCTGACTTGTGATTTCCCTCCTCCTGTCGTTGGGTAAATCTGACCTATCACGTACTGTCCCATAGGCCCTCCTATGTTGTACTGGCGATCTCTGGTCTTCGTCTGGACTGGTAACCGTTGTCCTAATGGCTGCCATCACCATAAAGTGTGAAGCTTTGCTCCCGGATCTCTCCTCATATTTCCTAATGAGATGTCTAGGGAGATTTTTCTTCTCTTCCCCGATCCGTATTTTGTAGATGTTCTTGGACACCACCTTTTCCACAGGATAAGGTCCTTTCCATCCTACTTGGAGTATATTGGTCTCTGCTGGACTCCACACTTCCACTTTGTCTTCCACTTTAAGAGCTAGTTTCCTCTTAATTCGCTTGTTGGGTGGTGCTCTCTGGCACTCCGAACAAGACTTCACCCACCGGCGTACATCTCCGGTCATTCCTGGCCAGCAATAATGGCCAGATATTTGCTGCAAGGTCTCTCTGACACCCATATGTCGATTCTCGCCTATGATGTGTCCACTCTGAAGAATGTGAGGACGGTGGGTCTCTGGAACCACCCACTGCTCATGCAGGTTATCTCCCCTCCCAGCTCTCCGATAGAGTAGTTGATTCTTCAGAAAGTACTGTCCCCGTTCTGGTGGCTCAGCACTTCTTTGCAGCTTCCTGTAGCAAGGATGCAACGTAGTATCCTTCCTCTGGGCAGTATGCAATTCTCCTATCTCCGAGTTGTCGCATAGTGTCTCTGCCTCTTTTTCCTCCCCTTGAGATACACTGACTACTGTTCCCTTGTGGGCTTGCTGTTTGGGCATCCCCAAAAAGACATATTTCGTGCCAATGATCATTGGAAATAAGGAGTCAGATAATACAGCAGCTGGAATAATGCCCGTGACGTACCTGGATTTAATCTCCACCTTGGCGATTGGCAGCGTCATGGTAACAGCACTCCTCATTGCCGGCTGTATTTCTATGGTCTCCCCTGTAAGTTGGTCTGGGCTTACTAAGCTGGCGTCCACCACCGCTTCCCCATCCAAACCTGTATCATAGAGACAAGCAACCTGCTGGCCATTGACTTCAATAAGTTCAACCACAGGTGGTCTCTCTTGGTCCTGAGTGTCTTTCATCTCCTTGACCGTTTCCTTGCCTTCCTCTTTTGATTCCTCGAGGTTGGTTATGCAATTGGCGTGTTTGGCCTTGCATCTGCAGTCCACAATATTATGTGTTGTCGACTGGCAGTGTGTGCACTCTGTTCCCTTCCTAGGTTCCCGTGTGTCCTTTTTGTTCCTTTCTCCTTCGCCGACCTCAGCCTTGTCTGTGATCACCGATGTAGGAATCACCTTGCATGCTGCGAAGTAAGAACTTTTAGGTTTCGATCTGCAGTCTTTTGTGTTGTGGGATGCCGCCCTACAAAATGAACACCATTTCTCCGACCATTGTCGTTTCGCTTGAGAATTCGAGGTGCTCTGGTTTCCTACCTTCACCTTCTCTGAACTCTCCTCTGTGTGCTTTATATAAGGTTCCCCTTTTTCTCCTTCCCAGTTTTTAGGTTTCTTTTCTCTGTTTTCTCCTGACTTTTGGATTGTGTACTTAGTTCCTCCGTTTCACCATGTACTTCCACGAATCGTTTCAGCCAGCTTATTCACCACATCAATCCGTTCCGCCCCTTGTTCTCTAAGAAGGTTCTGAGAGGTTTCGACATTTGCTTTCGCATTGGTCTACCACCATCATCTCTTCGAGACTCTCATAATCCCTCTGGAATTCTGCCAAGTCCATCCATTTCTGTAGATAGGATTTCAGCCTCAGGACTGTAGGCGGCGAATAGTTCTCCCGGCTCTCGTCTAGACGATCTAAACTTTTTCCGATATGTTTGTGCGGTGACTTCATAATGTTTCATCAAAGCTGCTTTCAATTCCTCATACTGATTTTCCTGTCCTGGTGGTAGGCGTGTGTAGACCTCGTAGCCCGAACCACGTAACGACTGGGATACTTTAAGAGCCCATCTGGTTCTATCTAGTCCCATAGCGATTGCCATAGCCTCGAACCGATCCAAAAACTGGAATATCTTTTCTTTACTTTCATCGTAGACCGCTAAGGGAAACTTCATGGCCTGGTAACCCTGTCCACTCATGTAGGTTGCTCCAGGTGAAGATGAACTTCCTTCTGCTGCATCTATTTCACCCTTAGTTTGTGTCTTGAGTTCTAACTCTTTCAAGCGGTATTCATGTTCCATTTCCAGTTTCTTGGTCTCCTGGTCCATTTTCTTGGCCTCTTGTTCCATTTCTAGTCGCTTGGTCTCCTGGTCCATTTTCTTGGCCTCTTGTTCCATTTCCAGTCTCTTGGTCTCCTGTTCTAGTTTCTTGGCCTCTTGTTCCATTTCTAGGTCGCTTGGTCTCCTGTTCTAGTTTCTTGGCCTCTTGTTCCATTTCTAGTCGCTTGGTCTCCACCTCTATTCTTCTCACTTCCAACTCAGTCTTTCGATCTTCTCGTTCCGCCTGACGAATCTCTCGCTCTCTTTCTTGGATGTAATCAGTTAAGTCTGAACCAGCCAACCCAATTTCCTCCCCGTTGGCTCTCAGTTCTGCTGTAGTTACTTTAGGAGTTGCCATAGTTACAGCAGATAAGTCAGCAAGTTGAGTAAAGATCCCTCAAGGCAGAAAAGAAGTACTCACTATACAATTATATTCCACCTAGAACCTATACCATTTATCTATGTCTATCTAATATTATAAATCTACCCCACCACACAGTACATCACAACCACTCTCTCATCCACAAGAGGAGATATAGGATAAAGACTTATGTAGACGTGTGACCGTGTGACTAGGTATGTAATGTCTTACCACCTATCCACATTCACTCTGTCTGGAACTTTCTCACTGCAAAGTCACCAGCATTAATGAAATGTTTCTACCATATATGTAATGGCACCATATATCCAATGGACGTCCTTCCATTAAAAGTCATCAATATATACTTATATTCCTTCCAATCAGTATGTCCCAACATGTAGGTACTCCGCTATGCCTGTGCCAATATGCAAGTACCTCTCTCTATGCATATGCCTCTTTATGCTTTTAGGTCATATGAGTATTATGTATGTACGTATCCCGCTGCTCCCACCATTTTATGTCACTTGTTTTCCCGGGAGAGAGTTGGAATCAACAAGCACATCTTCAAACTTATTATCTGTTGGGATTATTGACTGACTTTTGTCTACACCCCTCCCTTCTGTCTTCCCTTCCATATATCTACTTCTGTCACTCTCTCTATTATTCTATCAACACATACTCTGACAACATTTCCTTTCAACATATAATAAAAGATTTATTAATAAAGAAAACTATGTCCGGTGTGTGTATGGATATTGTCTGTGTAGTTGCTATTGTATTCTATGGTTGTGGACAGAATGAACTCAGAATGTCTATCAGCTGTATCTTCTCGCCAGTCATTCTTCACGATTACAGGACATCACATCAAACAGGACAGAGCTCACCCGGGATGATCCGTAGGCTTGAATCTGATGGTAAATCCGTTTGTGAAATGAAAACAAACTGTTCATCACTGATTCACCGTATTGCTATAAAAGTCCCGTAAGTTTATGACTGTGCCCAAATCGGGTTCATGATATTAAGTATCCATCATCAACAAAAGAAAACACCACATTGTCAATGTTCTTCCTATTGTCTATTATGATTATCACTATTGTCTTTGTCTATTCCTTCTACCCTATGTATGCACGTCGTATGTATGTTGAAGTCTCTGCTTGCCCCACCTTAACATCTTTTTCTGTTTAGGAGCCCCGTGGTATATGCGTGTTAGCATACAGTCTTCTGTATTTTTCTTGATGTTAGTATTTGTTCATCTGAACGAACTATTTAGGTTCTTTCTGGATCTAAGTATGTACTTTATTGGTTTACGTAGAGTAGGTTTTTCTTTCTTCTCTAATGTCCCTAGAAACTGGGAACCTTATACACATCTCTGTTCCTATATAGAATTAATGTAGATCCACGAATCGAAATTAATCCTCAGCCAAGCACTTTATCCCATTATAAAGGAGGATATTTCTTTTCATTACAGGACACATAATTCTATCTTTCCGTCCAGTTGGGGAACACACACTAAACTCACACAAAGACGTGGCCACTCTCTTTAGATCATCTTTGTCCCATCGTCCTTGACATTGCTGGACAAAGCAAATTCAGACTTCATTATCCCTGGTCAGTGGAAAATTCCAGATCTGGGCTTTTCCGTATATCCCTACCTCCAGAACGCAATAGACTGATCCATGATACTGTCTGTCTTTGTAGCAAACTAATTTTTCCACTCTCCCGGTCACCTGTATAGTAGTCGACTCTCCCGCCTTGACCTATATACATATGCGCTGGTCAATCCGTTGTGTTTTATCCTTCTGTTTCATTAACCCTTCTACTCCCTGGGTATTCGCTGCATACAGTCGTCGATCTGGGATTCACTAACATGCAGCATTTCATGACAGGCCGTCACATGTCCTAAGAGTGTGATGTGATAGGGCCGTCACATGTTGTAGGTCAGTGATATTATAGGGCCGTCACATGTTGTAGGCCTGTGATGTAATAGGGCCGTCACATGTTGTAGGCCTGTGATGTAATAGGGCCGTCACATGCCCTAAGCCTGTGATGTGATAGGGTCGTCACATGTTGTATTCCTGTGATGTGATAGGGTCGTCACATGCTGTAGGCCTGTGATGTAATAGGGCCGTCACATGTCGTAGGCCTGGATGCAGGGAGGCACAGATGGCCAGTTCTCTCACGTAGCGAGGCGACGAACCGTCGCCCGGACGTGCTCTTGACATTAACATTCCAGCTTCCTATCAACTTCTCTAACGCGCCTTGCATGTCCATTCTCCAGTCAATTAGGTACCATCTCCACAGTGAAGGTTGGCTGCAATGGATCTTCAACATGCCTGTATCTCACCTTGATTGTGTATTCTGAACCTTGTATATGCTTGTGAAATCTGGACTGTTTACCAGCGACACTATAGAAAATTAAACCACTTCCACACAGTCTGCCTTAGGAAGCTATTGAAGATTAAATGGCAAGACAAGATCCCAGACCCCCTTCAAGTTTTTTTAAAAAAA
>JACEFZ010013113.1:0-15961 GCA_014155875.1 Cepaea nemoralis
CATTGGTTGCAGCCATTTGGTTAGCAGGCTTGAGTGGCCGACCGGTGGTAATGGATAGTGGCGGACGGGGCAGGGTGTCAGCTTGCCCGATGGCAAGTGGGCCCTGTAGGGCTCTGATGAAGCGCCCCTTCCCTCCCCCAACTTCATTAGCACATTGCCGTCTTAATAGACGATAGTTTGTTACGTTGTGCTTCTCCATAGCACAAAGCCTGGGCTGAATTGTAGAAACTATGTGTTGCCCATGCAGCATGATCCCCTCTGGGCTTGTCTAGTTTACTTTAGAGGAAAGGTAACACCAATGCGTCTGGAACAAGACAAGCTGCAGAAGCTGCCGGATTAGCGTTCAACAGTAGCGTTGAATATACGTAGCATTTGACAATTCTCAGTTTTAATGCGTTATTAATCTCTCTAGATGTTAATACAAATCAGTATTAACATCTAGAGAGATTAATAACGCATTAAAACTGAGAATTGTCAAATGCTACGTATATTCAACGCTACTGTATGGCGCGGAAGCCTGGAAATTGATCAAGCAACTAGAAATTCGCATAGAAGCCCTGGAGATGTGGATATACAGACGAATAGGTCGTATTTCATGGAAACAAAATCAATCAAATGCAGAGGTCCTAGAAAAACTGGGAATGAAGAGAGAGTTGATGAAAGAATTAAAGAGGAGACAAGTGAAATATTTTGGCCACGTTAAAAGACATGATGCCGTTGAAAGCATTTTTGGCCATTCCTATTCTCTTTTTGATTTCCATTTCACTTCTGCCATCATCTGTTACTATATGTCCAAGATGAGAGAAACTTGTTACTTGTTCTAGTATCTGCCCGTTCACCGTGATGTTCATTGATGACTTTTCCTTTTCATTGCTAATTATCATAGTTTTTTTTTTTTTTGGATGTTAATATCTAAGCCACATTCTGCACCGTGCCTGTTTACTTCTTCCACTAGGTCTTGCAACTCTTGCTCACTTTCTGTTAGTAACACGGTATCGTCAGCATATCTAAGATTGTTTATGATTCTTCCACTGATGCTGAGTCCAGGCATTTCAATTTGTTCAAAAATTCTTTCTGTGTATAGGTTGAAGAGGCTTAGGGACAGTACACATCCCTGCCGTACTTCTCTTTTTATCTCTATAGGCGACGAATAGTTATTACCGCATCTAATAGACGCCACTTGTTCCCAGTACAAGTTACTAATAAGTCTGATATCCTTTCCGTCTACTCATATATCTTGAAGGCACGTAATTAGTCGTTCATGTTGTACTCTATCAAAAGCTTTCTTGTAGTCTATAAAACAAACGTACATACTTTTTTGAACTTCTATATATTTTTCAATTAACATCCTCAAACAGATAATTGCTTCTCTGGTGCCGCTGTTTTTGCGGAACCCAAATTGTTCTTCAGCTACTTCCTCATCTATTTTATGTTGAATTCTCTCTTGTATGACCTTGAGTAGTATCTTAGTTATGTGGCTCATTAAGCTAATAGTTCTGCAATCCTCACAATCAACAGCTCTTGGCTTCTTCGGTAGTGTGATGAAAATGGACTGTTTTCAAGTCCTTGGGGATGTACCCAGTATTATATATATATCATTACATAATTCTGTGATAGTTTCAATGCCAAAGCTGGATAAGGATTTTATCAACTCTGTTGTTATCTTGTCAGGACCTGAAGCCTTTCCTTCTTTCATCTTTTTAATAGCCTTTTCTACTTTATCCGTTAATATTTTTGGTCCATCTTGAGTATTATTCAATGTTGGTCTATTGACACTGTTGTCCCAGAATAAATCGTCTGTGTACTCTGAACATCTTTTTATTATGTCAGTGTTACTAATTATAATGTCTCCATTTTTCCTCTGATACAACCGTTTCCTGCTATAATACTTTTCTTCTTTGTAAATCTGTTTATATGCTCATGTAATTCTTTCGAGTTGTGTTTTATTTCCAGATCCTCCATTTCTTTGCAATGTTTCTGCAGCCACTCTTCTTTGGCAACTCTGCACATGTGACGTATTTCTCTATCTATTACTATATACTCTGGAGTGTTCTTTGCTTTCTTTCTTTGAGACATTTTACTCAAGATTTCATAGGTTGTCCATAACTGTTTTTTCTTATTGATTTTCACTGGCACGGTGGTATTTGCAGTCTGAATACTGGTTTTTATACTTTCCCATTTTGTATTAATTTTATCCTCAGGATTTTCACGTCGATATTGTTCCATATTTTCAATGATTAGCTCATCATATCTATTTTTGACTTCAACTAGGTACAGTTGTTTTATTTCTGGTTGTTTCAATGCCGATATATCTACTTGAGGTGTCTTTGATTTCCTTATTCCTGGGTTTTTTAAGTTTTATTTGTAATTTTAAAACTACAGGATTATGGTCAGAGTTGATATAAGCACCAGGGTATGTTTTGGCATTTTTAACATTGTTTTTAAATCTATTTCTAATCATATTGTAGTCAGTTTGGTTTCTTGTTCTATCTCCAGGGTTTTTCCATTTATACGGTTTCCTAGGGTTATGTTGAAAGAATGTGTTGCAAATAATAAGATTGTTTTCTTCACAGAACTGTATCAGCCGGTCTCCTCTGTCGTTTCTCTTTCCCATGCCATATTGCCCTACTATCTGCTTATATTTATTTTTTCCGACTTTTGCGTTCATGTCTCCCATGACAATTAGGAACTCTGATGATTTAACAACTTTCAGTGTTTGTTGTAGGTCTTCATAGTATTCTTCTAGCTGTTCATCACTATAATCAGTTGTTGGAGCATATGGCTGAAGAATTACTGTGTTTGTCAACAACTTAACTTTGACAGGCATACAAGGATTCCGCTTTTGTACCACTCGAAATGAGAACGTACAAAAGGATACAAGTATAATACCAGTTTATTAGCTCGTTGTATATCAGCTCTGCGAGCGGATAATCACATAGGTAATACACATCATGGTATATCGTAATGATGTTGTATGAAAGATGAGATCAATGGTAATGTCTATCAAAGCTAAGGCTAAGTCACAACTATTGCTATTGTCCTTTATAAGCAACAAAGTATTCAGAGCGAATACTGTCGTCTGTCCTCTACGCTGTCGAGTCGCGGTCTGACGATATTCGTGGCGTGTTCCGCCACGATCAGTTGACTCTACGTGCAGCAGCTAGTTTGCGTGCTTGGAGTTCCAGCACGCAGTTAGTAACTGGTCAACGGTTTAACGTTACTGGTGTTTCCTGGACACTTCTCGTGATGCGGGTTTCCCCATTCTATTGTGGGCAACTCCAGCTCACGTCTTACAGTGTCCCCTGTTTGGACACGAGTGTGTCCAGTCGGAGAACTATTTATAGTTCTCACTCGTGCTTCTGTCCATTCTGTCCCTATTGCCTAGATAGCTATGTTCTCCTAATCCTATTTAGGTCTCTTTCCATAGTTCTACCTCTATCTTCTCTATTAGGTTCCTTGCCACTCTTTGACAATGTTGAATGGTCTTGCCTTAATTTTGAGAAGTATCATCCTATCTTTATGAGTCCAGAATCCACTAATATTTTTCTCTAAATCTATGGAGAGCCATGAACGCCTACGCCAGCCGGCACGGCACTTGATGATGATGATGAAATCTTTTTTTACTAAAATTCCTACTCCTCTCTCGTGATGATCTCCTCCTGAATTAATGAATATGTAATCTTCTCACCTTATATACCTTGTATCTGTCCATCTTGTTTCAGATCCGCCTAATATATCTAATTCATGTTTTTTGCCTCTGCAATAAAGTTATCAGACTTCTCCTTCTACTTTTCAGGTAGGTATTAGGGATGTTATGAGAAGAAATGGACTGGAGAACTTAGTGACAACTGACAAGATCGAAGGGAACAGACCAAGAGGAAGACCGAGAGGAAAATACCTGGATGGCTTGGCCACATGGCATGGACGAGAAAGGAACACTGAGTTGATCCACGACTCTGGTGATCGAGTGAAATGGAGAGTCATGACCGCCCACGCTTTCCGGCTTGGCACATGATTGATTGATTGATTGTCAGAATGCACCCTTTCAAAAGAATTTGGGATGCAGTCGTCATTATGCACTTCCTTATTCACTAAAGGAGTTGCCTCTTCCCTGTGGATATTTACAGCAGGCTCATCTCAAGGGGGCCAAGAATTACCTGTATCGACTTTTTTCTTGTTGTTGAATTACCATTGCTGTCTTTGGGATATTACATGGTGAGGTCCCAATCTCTTCCACGATGGCCAGCAATGTTCACTCTTGTGTCCTGAACACGTTTCATGTGTGCCACACAGTCTGCTGTTTCGCTTTCGAAGCCGTTGATCTAAATAGATTCATCCGCCTTCTCCACCGTCCCAGTCTTTGTGTACTAGGGATGGATATTCCCTTAGTAGGATATTACCCCTACTTCACTCATGTAGTTTAGCCAGTCAGCCAAGTCTGTTGCCCGTGGTGTGGCCACCGCCGTACACAAGCGATATTCGTGGAGCCATACATGAGCTAGGTAAAGAGATGGGAACCAAATATGATCCTGGTCTATCCCCTTGGGATATGGCTGCCACTCACCGTGAGGTACTATCCCTCTCTCTTTACCCTACCCTTGCCACCCTTGCACATTAAGCTGGGTCTATCAATAACTTTGACAAGGCAATGGAGACCACAGATGAGGCTTTCAAATACCTCATCGGACAATTTCAAAGACTGAGTGAAGCTAAAACAAAAGAACGAACGAACGAACACACACACACACACACACACACACACACACACACATATATATATATATATATATATATATATATATATATATATATATATATATATATATATATATATAAGGGGCGTTCATTTGGAAATCCGTCTGTGCCGCACCGCGCGTAATTGCGTACGTTGAACATGATCATGTCATAGTCATGTGATAAGTACTGACCAATGAATAAAAGGGCAAGTGCTTATCGTCCCATGATGCATAGGTTCTGTTTCTGGCGTTGAGAAAATGGCCGGGTTGATCCAAAATCCGTCCTAAGAAGCTCAAAGAGCGATGATTCAGTTTCTTTCATTTGAAGTATGTCGACCAGTGGACATTCATCAAAGAATGCAAGCAGCGTACGGTAACAAATGTGTGTCGAAGACAACAGTGACAGTTTCTGAAAGGACGTCAGTTCACGACAGATCTTCGACGGCCGGGTCAAGCGCATATTGTTGCAACAGAAAAATAAACCATCGCCAAAATTGATGCAGCAGTACAGATGAACCGTTGTCGAAGCATATATTCCCTAGCGAAAGAATTTGATATGTCAATTTGGATAATTCAAAAGGTCTTTCGTAACAAACTGCAATATCGGAAGGTGTGTTCACAAGGAAGGTGGATTACCAAAAGTCAAAATCTTCAAGTTACAGGTTTCCGCTGGTAAGGTTATGCTGAGCGCATTTTTTTTACCATGAAGAGCTATTGTTGGCCGACTTTAAAGAACCTGGTGTCAACATCAACTCTACCCACTACTTGCAAACACTAGACAAGGTGCAAAAGCCATCAAGAATAAATGACTCGGCATACTTTCTCGCGGTGTGATTTTGTTGCACGGTAATGCTCGTCCCATGTCGCAAATATTGTGCAGGAAGCATTAGTAAGGAAGAAGTGGGAAATTCTGCAACATCCAGCCTATAGTCCTGATTTGTCACCATGTGATTTTTATTTGTTCGGACCTCTAAACAAAGCTCACAGGGGGCAACGATTTCACACAGATGAACGCGGTAAACACTTGGTTCAGTGAGCAACCACAAAACTTTCGTGCGGACGGTATTCGCCGCTTACCTAAGCAATGAGATGCTTGCATGAATACCTACGGCGACTTCTTCTGACCAATCCATGGTGCATAATTCATTCAAAATTAATGCTTTGTTAAAATCTACCACACCTGTTAATGTTTCTTTCATGCTTTTGTAATAAAGCCATTGGAACGGGTTTCAAATGAACGCCCCAAATATATATAAGTTCCATGCCAGCTGGCGTGGGCGTTCATGACTTTCCACAGATCTCGGTCTTTGGTTTTCTGAATCAACTCTGCTGATTATATCCCTCCATGCCACTGTCTCACTCCATCCAGCATCATTTCTCTTGGTCTACCTCTCCCTCTCTTCCCCTCGATCTTTCAGTTGTCACGATGTTCTCCAATGCCCCTCTTCTCATCTCATGGCCGAAGAAAGATATTTGTCTCTTTCTTATTGTTGTATATAATGTTATAGTTTCATTAGCCTCTTTCAGGCAGTCGTTGTTAGTTACTCTGGCAGTCCAAGGAATTTCGCAACATTCCTCTTAGGAACCACATCTCTGTTGCTTCCAAGTTCTTCCTAATTTGTTCATTTAGATTCCAAGATTCACTGCCATACAGCAATATAGGTTCTATATAACATGTTAGCATGCTCTTTCTTACATTCAAAGATAGTGACTCTATTGCATAGGATACTCTTCATTTTCCAAAATGCAGCATTGGCTTGCCCTATTCTGCTCTTAATCTATGTTGTGCATCTTCCATCTGATGTTATAAATGCCCCTAGGTATTTAAAACTATCCACCTGGTTAAGAATCTTCCCTTCTATTTCTATTTCACATTTTGGTATCACCTTTTTCTTTGATATTACCATTGTTACTGTTTTCTTGATATTCAAGGAGAGTCATTTGTTTGCACTCTCTCTTACTATCATATCCACTATTTGTTGTAGATCTGTAACATTATCCGCAACCGATACTGTGTCATCTGCATAGCGTAGATTGTTTATATTATAACCTCCGATTAGTATTCCTGGCTTCTCTTTGATCTATCTCATTACTACTTCGCTATCAGGGGGAGAAGAGATCCGGTGACAGGACACATCCCTGTCGTACTCCTTAGCTTTATGTGTTCATAATTGCCCTCTGTATTTCCCATTTTAATTTGTTGCTACTTGGTTCCAGTAATTATTCATTATTATTCTGAGATCCTTCCCGTCAATGTCAATATCTTCCAACATTTTAATCAGTTCATTATGGTTTACTTTATCAAATGCCTTAGTATAATCTATGAATCACAAATATATGTCTTTCTGTTGATTGATCTTTCTATTAGTGTTCGTAACGTATATATTGCATTGTTTGAACCTTTTTCTTCCATAAATCCGTACTGTTCAGCACCAATTTCCATTTCTATTTTCTTTCTTGTTTTTCTCATTATAATTCTGAGTAGAAGTTTAATGACATGGTTTATAAGGTTAATTGTACGAAAATCGTGCATTCAATTGTTTCTGGTCTTTTTGGTATATCTATAAATACCGATTTAACTGATTGCCTGCCGGAGACCGCATGGTCGGTTCTAGAGCCCAAATTTGTTACCCCAAAACCGACTCATCGGTTCCGTATATATAGTGCTCTAATTGATCCGTTTCTCCGTTTTAGTCCACAATTTTTAGTGTCTCATTGAATTAAACTTTAGAAGGAAAGGTTTCCTTTCCGTTCGTGTGCACAATCACGCATGGCCAACAAGATTAGCACGCATGGCATGAGATTCCAAATGATTATTGTGATTCGAAATTCGAAGTGCAATACCTTCTGGTTCTGGACCTCGTATATTGTTATAAAATTACCGTTTTAAACAATTTTATATTATAGTTATTGTGATGTAAAGGACTTTGTGAAAGATTCTAAAACCAACCATGTGCAGTAGTCAGTTAATTATTTAGAAGACGGTCAGATAATATAAAAAGAAATTTTACAGTGACAGTTCCTCAGAATATATGGCAATAGAAGAAGATGTGAAAATTATGTGCTTCATAATTTTATGATTTCATTGTGTTTTATTCCTGTTATGGAGCAGTTCTTGTGATATTCGTGAACTCAAGTGGTGTGTATACCATTATTCACGAAATTTAACTGCATTAGCTGCGACGGATAGAAAATAACACCTTGGTAAGTGAATTTTTTTCATATTTTTTAACACTTTAATTTCAATTGTTATTACTAAACCTCTCATTATTGTCATAATATTTGTAACCTATTAATTAATTATTAACATTGTCATGTTCCCTGTGCAATCCTCTTTAATTTGATATGTAATACAATAAATCTGCTACCATTTTAATCATTTTAAAAGCATTATTGTGACACACTTCTATTCAAATTTTCTGTCTTGAATTTCTGTTTGTTCAGGACCACTTTTTTGTTTGGCAGGCAATCAGTTAAGCATATCACTCGATAGATATCCACTGATGTAAATATCAATAATCATTGTGGTTAATATATCTACTGCAAATTCTCTCAGTACTACTAATTCTTCTAGTGCGATTTCATCTGTGTTTTTTCCTTTCTTCGTATGTTTAACAGCGTCAGCGGCTTCTTCTTTTAGAATTGGTTGACCTTCTAGGTTACTTTCTTCTATTAATTCTACCATCTCTCCATGATATAATTCTCTTATATACTAATTCCACCTCTTTATTATAGCACCTTCCTGCAATAATATGTTTCCTGCTTTCACACACACACACACACACACACACACAAACATATATATATATATATATATATATATATATATATATATATATATATATATTATATATACAAAGATGTGTGTAAGCGGGACATGATTGATACAGGCATTGATAATGCACATTGGGAGCAAGTTGCCGCTGAAACGTGTTGCATGGAGGGCAAATATCAGAAATGGAATAAAGTCAAAGGAGAAAATTATTGCAGAAAAATCACACACCAAGCGTTGGAGACGTAAGATGGTGCATGATGGTGGAAATGACCACGTGTTCACATGCAACCACTGTGAACGGACATTTACAGCGCAAATTGGCCTTATCAGTCACACTCGCTACCACCATAGTTAAAAGTTATTATGCCTTTTTAGAGCACAAACTATCGTCTGTCAAGACGACAAGGTGCCAATGATGTGATATATGATAGCACTGATATATATATATATATATATATATATATATATATATATATATATATATATATATATATATATATATATATATATATATATATATATATATAGGTCTGTGCAGTGCAAATCAATGCGTGTCTAAACCCGTTTGTTCACTTTTCAGTGAGCTGGTTCAAGGCAGGTAACATGTTTCTGGGAGACGTGGCAGGGACTGACAAATACAATGGCGGACGCAGGACATGATAGATATTATAGATATACACAGTACATATTTAAGGGAATGTTACATGCGAAGAGAAGTACTCTTGGAAACTTAATGGCAATGCATGGGGTATGGGAACTAGAGCAGGATCTAGAGGTCTTCCAGCGTACTATGATGAGAACGGGGTTCTGCAAGACACTAACTACTTGATGATGATGATGATGATGATATATATATATATATATATATATATATATATATATATATATATATATATATATATATATATATATATAATATATATATATATATATAATATATATATATATATATAAAATTAAGCACACAACAACAAAACGCAGTCAGTAATTACTGGAAATGTCTCAAGTAACTTCAATGCAGAGATAGAGGTCTTGAAAACTGCAACAAAATTGCAGCAGATGTGTGATGTGACGAAAACTGGCGTTCCTCGAGATCTGAATATTCACGAATGCAGATTTATAAACAGAATCATGTCTCACGAAATGAAATACTTTGGCCGTCTTAAGTAACTTCAGAAGGGAGGCAGAAGCCTTGAAAACTGCAGCAGAAATACTGTTGGCCGGGAAAAATAAAGAGACACAAACAGTTCTCTTTACAGATGCGAAGTCAGTTGATTCAATCCTGAGAAGCAGAAACAGCAGACCTCCGCGGATTACGTGATAAATCCAAAAGAGTTGTAATACAATGGATACCCTCACGTTGTAACAAACCAGGAAATGAGGAAGCTGACAGATTGGCATAAGAAGGTGGAAGATTGTCTCAGTCAGATATGGGCACAACCTCTGACAATGCCAAGACGTTTGTAATAATCAATTAAAGAACGAAGTGGAAATCGTAGGATCCACAGCAACATAAAGATGATACAACACAAACTCAATTGAAGAGTATAAGTAACAATCTTTATTTGAAGATACAGTTTATGGAGGTGACAAAAAATGTCGATGGAAATGTCAACAAAGGCAATGGAGATGTCAACAAAGTTGATGGAGATGTCAACAAAGTCAATGGAGATGTCAACAAAGCCGATGGAGATGTCAGCAATGCTGATGGAGATGTCAACAAACTCGATGGAGATGTCAACAAACTCGATAGAGATGTCAACAATGTCGATGGAGATGTCACAAAGTCTATGGAGATGTCACAAAGTCTATGGAGATGTCACAAAGTCTATGGAGATGTCACAAAGTCTATGGAGATGTCAACAAAGTCGATGGAGATGTCACAAAGTCTATGGAGATGTCAACAATGTCAATGGAGGTGCCAAAAAGTCTATGGAGACATCAACAAAGTTGATGGAGATGTCAACAAAGTCGATGGAGATGTCAACAAAGTCGATGGAGATGTCAACAAATTCGATGGAGATGTCACAAAGTCTATGGACATCTCCATCGACTTTGTTGACATCTCCATCAACTTTGTTGATGTCTCCATAGACTTTTTGGCACCTCCATTGACATTGTTGACATCTCCATAGAGATGGAGGTGCCAAAAAGTCTATGGAGACATCAACAAGTTGATGGAGATGTCAACAAAGTCGATGGAGATGTCAACAAAGTCGATGGAGATGTCAACAAAGTCGATGGAGATGTCACAAAGTCTATGGATTTGTCAACAATGTCAATGGAGGTGCCAAAAAGTCTATGGAGATATCAACAAAGTTGATGGAGATGTCAACAAAGTCTATGGAGATGTCAACAATGTTGATGGAGATGTCAACAAAGTCTATGGAGATGTCAACAATGTTGATGGAGATGTCAACAATGTTGATGGAGATGTCAACAATTGTGGCGAAACGCCAGTGGCTCATGTCCTCATGCCTTCTTTGATTTTGGGGAAAACAGGGGGAAACGGCTTTCAGAAGCTCTCAGTTCTCTTGTTCGCTCAATCTCCATGAAAGATAGTTCTTTGGGATACCTTCATAACACAATCTTTACATGGAGCGAGTAAATATATGTTTGGTTCTTTCGGGTAGACCCGATGGAGCGCCCTGCGCCAAATGTGCACTGGTGCGGCTTCTGGAGGATTCATGTCCGTTTCTACTGATCGTTATCTACTGCCTAGTGTCAAGAGTCCAAGTTAAAGATTGCGACATTCTAAAGGCAGAATACTGATGGCCTAAGAAAGGTAATCTTGGGTTGTAATTAGTTTTGCACTTATAAATCTCTATTGTCTTAAAGACTGAGAGGATATGGCGAAACAGCAGTCTTGCCTTATTGGGAAGGGGTGACCGTTAGCCAATCTGGCTACGCGTCTTGATCTTGGCTTGGCAAGGGAACACATCTGAAGAATAAGTAGTTACCAAATGATATCGCTGGTTCTTGGCAGCTGATGGACGAGTGATATCTTTCTTCCTACGGCTTACCGTTACTTAGTAGCATCTCTCTTTTAAATATAAGCACATTAGATAGCTACGGTGTGCCGGAAGGAGGGAAGGGCTCCTTGGGGATGGGGTCCACCAATCTATGATCTATCTTCTTGAGCCGGAAGAGGCTATCCACGTGCTATCTCTTTCGTCTTTTAGTCGATAGGATGATGTGGGGATTATAAATAAACTTCGTTATCTTATTGAGAGAACCTGCATTCCTCTGAATCTACGTGTTAGGTGAGGCACTGCCGGTACATTGCGGCGACAGCTCAGACAAGAGCAGCAGCCGGAAGAGGTAGTATCTTCTTTCATATTCTTGCTGGGAATGGGGAACTACACTGTGTGCCATACAACCCCACTACTATACTATTAGTTAACGGGGAGAAACACACAGATTACTAGGCGCACCACACCACAAGATCTTGGTTGTGAGAAAGGCATGGTTTGCAAGTGAGAGGGAAGCATGGACATGAATGTGCCCAATAATAATAAAGGCTTGGTATGAGTGTGGAGAGTGAGTCTTATATGCAAAAGGTTCCTAGGGTCAAACGACAAGACCTCGTCAAGCTGAAGGCCTAGTCTAGGAAAGACGCTGCCAATCCAGGACCTCTTGTCAGGTCGGGCCAATTCAATCAGGGCTCTTGATTAGTATTATTATGTATATATTTTGTTATGGCAACTGATGTGCGGAGACCATTAGGAGTCTCCATGTAGGCTGTACCAGAAGTTTAGGCTGGAGACTCTCACAAATGTTTGTCCTTTCCAGGGTCCTTCTTTTGGAAGTATGAACAGAGCTGAAGGTCTCGACAGGGCTCTACGCAGAAAGTATGTTTATGACTATGCCATGGCAAGGTTTGGGCCATGCCAGCTCTAAGGATATGATCTCTACGAGATAGAGCTACTGCTGACCTTGAAAGAATGACCATCAGCTGTACTGACACATCACCAGTCATCTCGATACGCTTGGATTGAGTCCTTTTGTATTATTGGCTGGACCCCGCCAATCACTCAGACACACCCATTATTATATGAGAACTATTCTCCAGGACATTATTTCCTACCTGACATTATGCCAAGTGATTCCATGGCACTTCCCTAGAACATTTGATTACTAAAGACTGTGGTCCATGGAAACTTGGAAGTTTGGTTCTACAGAAGGCTGTTGTACGTACAACCAATTACCTGGAAGGAAGGAGATTCTTGCACACGCGGTGAGCTGTATGTGGACGGATCGGACAGTGTATGAAGCTGGGTCTGTGAAGATAGCTACCTGAGGCTCTGTGCCTGAACGTTATCCTTGTTGTGTCTGTTTAGAACTATCTGTTTTATCTGCCTTGATGTTTTCCTGTGCTGTTCTTGATTAGGTTAATAAAATTACTTTCAAGTTATTCTGACGATCGCCATGTTATTTATGCGGCGGCCAGAAATACACCTTATAGGTTAGGTCCCGAGGTTGAAAGACAGAGTGACAGTGAGTCCAGGGAACGGAGGAGGGTTGGCGAACAAAAACCTGTCCCAGCCAGGGCAATAGAATAATATTGAAATATTGTTACATAGTTACTTGGGACCCTCCACGTAGCTTGTTACAACAATGTCGATGGAGATGTTAACAAACTCGATAAAGATGTCAACAATGTCGATGGAGATGTCACAATGTCTATGGATTTGTCAACAATGTCAATGGAGGTGCCAAAAAGTCTATGGAGATATCAACAAAGTTGATGGAGATGTCAACAAAGTCGTTGGAGTTGTATTTAGAGCTATGGAGATGTCAACAAACTCGATAGAGATGTCAACAATGTCGATGGAGATGTCACAAAGTCTATGGAGATGTCAACAATGTCGATGGAGATGTCACAAAGTCTATGGAGATGTCAACAATGTTGATGGAGATGTCAACAAACTCGATAGAGATGTCAACAATGTCGACGGAGATGTCACAAAGTCTATGGAGATGTCAACAATGTTGATGGAGATGTCAACAAACTCGATAGAGATGTTAACAATGTCGATGGAGATGTCACAAAGTCTATGGAGATGTCAACAATGTTGTTGGAGATGTCAACAAACTCGATAGAGATGTCAACAATGTCGACGGAGATGTCACAAAGTCTATGGAGATGTCAACAATGTTGATGGAGATGTCAACAAAGTCGTTGGAGATGTATTTAGAGCTATGGAGATGTCAACAGATCTATGAGGATGTCAAAACAGTCCATGGAGATGTCAAGAAAGTCTAAGGAGATGTCAACACACGCAATAGAGACATCAACAAAGTCCATGAAGATGTCAACAAACTCAAGTAGACTACTGGTTCTTGTAGATATTATTCATGTTGACGTCTGAACATGTACTAAGAATATATATAATTTAGGGCAGTGGTTCTCAACCAGTGGGGAATTCCCCCCCCCCCCCCAAGGGGGGAATTTTAGGGTTTCCAGGGGGAGGGGGGATGAAGACCATTTCAAGATCGCGTTAATACAAGAACCGATTACTTCATACTTTACAGTTATGTACGTCCCATCCTTCTAAAATTCAATTTATAAAGTCAGTAGACCCACAAATCATGTTTTATGTGGATGTCTAGACTTGTTTTAGTATGTGCTATTAAATTTACCTTACATTTTTACGTATACTGTATAGGGGTGGGGGCATTTTTAGATAGAAAATATGAAGGGGGGATGACGTTCTGAAAATACGGTGAAAAAGGGGGGGGGGGGGGCCACGGGCCAAATTTTTTATAGGAAGGGGGGGGGGAATGACGTTCTGAAAATATGGTGGATGGGGGAACGGGCCAACAAAAGGTTGAGAACCACTGATTTAGGGCTTCTTTTTCAGCCAGTAGACCTGATCAGGCCAGATGTTTGCAGCAAATATGTCTAAAATTGTGTCCTTGTCCAAACCCCTTGTCGGCACCATGTCCTGTGACGTCAGGAAGTTCGTGACGAAAACGGTGTCTTTGTTGTTCTTGCGTAGATATGCCCACTCCATTAACAGAACCTGTACGGTTTACAGAAAATAATACAAAACAATGAAATAAATATGGTAGACCTTGAAAATAAGTAAATTAGTAAGAGTTGAATTGAATTGAGTCACGAACCGACACCACAACACTCGGGACATCGCGAAACACGCTCAATATGCATCTGTAACAGTCAGCGAAGAGTTCCATTACTAATGATATCTATAGCAGTCTGAATCTGAATTACGTGTCCGTCTGGCCTTTCCTCGGAGTCCTGAGTGACGGCCAGGTCCACTGGTAAATTAGTAATTGTGAATTGTGAGTTTAACAGGTAAACATGTGAGAATGTAATGAATGGATCAGAATCAACATCATGATGTGCCATGCCGGCAAGCGTGGGAGGTTATGATTCGCCATCTCTAAACGATCACCAGATTTGGATCAGATCTGTGTTCTTGTTCAAATTATGTCATGTTATCAAGACATGCAGGTATTTATATCTTTGCTGTCCTTGTTCTTTCCCGTCACGTTTGCCAGCGTTCATTACGTTTTTTTCCGCTCGCTTTGAACTCAAGCGTAGTCCATACACACTACTTCTAGTAGTGCTGGGCTGAAATTTGTATGTGGATTAGCTTTCTCTATTAACAGTGCCCCTCGCCATCAAGCGAATAGACTCCGAGTTTTCATGTTTATTTCCCCTCATAATGTGCCCTAAGCTCTATACTGTTCACATCAAATTTTTCTAATAAATTTACGGTTTTTATTTGTTTCTTGAAGGGCTGTATATTATTTTAACCATTCTGTCCATGGTATTCTGTGCAATTTTCTTAGAAACCACATTCTCACTGCCATTTGATGTTTCACAGCTTGTCGGCTTATTGTCCGTGTTTCACTGTCAACAACGGTATAGGTTATATAGAGCACTTAAACACATTTATCATCACTGCATTTGACAGCGATTTATTTGTTTTAAGTAATCAGGCATGCCGAATATAGATGAGTGCTTATCAGTTTCTGGCATGCAGTTTTGAAGAGAGAAAAAAACGAGAAGTAAATTTATAAGTAATAATCTGAACTCACAGAAGACAATGGAAAGAAAATCCAATAATATTACACACTAAACAAACAACAGTTGAAGGCTCCATGTCAAATGACAACAGTGTCTCGCAGAAGTTCACAGAATAATTTGATGCACAGTCGGGGGTCACGTTGTCTTGAACCATGTCTCAGACATTAGTCTGGCGGTAGCCAATTTCTGGTTTGGTCTGGCTTTGCAGGATCACTTTAATTGCACAAGGATATCCCAATAGGGTCTCCAGCCAGGACTGTAGCACCTGTGAGGATTCAAATATGTGTATGTACCAGAATATGCCGGCTCCGTGGCGAAGGTGATACGGACGCTGTTGTTAAGATATAAGTTGTGATTTTCACTATTCTTTTGAGTTGAGGTATGGGTTTTTTC